>JAXCHO010000912.1:0-26726 GCA_036630365.1 Acanthiza pusilla
TCGATTTGGTAATTAAAGTTGTCTAGTCATTGATTTGGGTCGTTTTTTGGGTTTTTTTGGGGCTTGGTGTCGTTAAAAAATTGAATTTTTTGGGGTTTTGGGTCTTTGGTTTTGGGTGGGTTTGGGTCTCTCAGTTGGGTTTATTGATCAAACGTCAGTAATTAGTGTAATTAGTGCTAATTTAGTCATTAAAGGTCATTGACTCATTGATTTGGGTCGTTACTTGGGCGTTTTTTGGGTTTTTTTGGGGCTTGCTGTCATTAAAAAATTGATTTTTTTGGGGATTGGGGACATTGGGTTTGGGGCTCTTGGTTGGTCTTATCCATCAAAACCTCAGTAATTAGTCTAATTAGTGGTGATTAAGTCATTAAAAGCGGTTCACGGATCGATTTGGGTCGTTAATTGGGATTTTTTTGGGACTTGGGGGCGTTAATTTGGGGATTTTTTGGGATTTGGTGTCACTCATTGTGTGGTGGGTTTGGGGTTCTTCATTAGTCAGAATTGTGGTAATTACCTTAATTAGAGATCGTTCATTAATTACAGTTCATTAGGCCAAAGTTTGGGATCATTAATTGGGATTTTTGTGGGACTTGGGGTCTTTAATTAAGGAATTTTTGGGATTTGGGCTCATTAATTTTGGGAATTTTGGGATTTTGGGTCATTGGGTTTGGGGCTCTTGGTTGGTTTTATCAGTGGAAACTTTGGTAATTAGCTTAATTAACTCCATTCGTTAATTAAAAGTGGTTCACGAATCGATTTGGGTCGTTAATTGGGTTTTTTTGGGAAGTTTGGGGACATTAATTTTGGGATTTTTGGGATTTTTGGGTCATTGGTCATGGTTGGGTTTGGGCTCTTGGTTGGTTTTATTCATTGAAAGTTTGGTAATTAGTCTAATTAGGGTTAATTCAGTAATTAAAAGTGGTTCACAGATTGATTTTGGTCATTAATTGGGCGTTTTTTGGGTTTTTTTGGGGTTTGGTGTTGTTAAAAAATGGAATTTTTGGGATTTTGGCTCATTGGGTTTGGGGCTCTTGGTTGGGTTCATTCATGGAAACTTTGGTAATTAGTCTAATTAGTGCTAATTAAGTCATTAAAGGTCATTGACTCATTGATTTGGGTCGTTACTTGGGCGTTTTTTGGGTTTTTTGGGGGTTTGGTGTCGTTAAAAAATGGAATTTTTGGGATTTTGGCTCATTGGGTTTGGGGCTCTTGGTTGGGTTCATTCATGGAAACTTTGCTAATTAGTCTAATTAGTGGTGATTAAGTCATTAAAGGTCATTGACGCATTGATTGGGGTCGTTAATTGGGATTTTTTGGGGATTTGGGGTCGTTAATTAATGAAATTTTGGGATTTTTTTGGGATTTGGGGTCATTTTCAGAGTGGCAGGTTTGGGGTTCTTCATTAGCCAAAACTCCGGTAATTAACCTAATTAGTGGAGATTGATTGATTAAAGGTCATTAAGTCAAGATTTGGGTCATTAATCAAAAGTTTCTTGGGATTTGGGGTCATTAATTAAGGACTGGGATGGACTGGGATTGAACTGGGATTGAACTGGGATGGACTGGGATGCACTGGGATGGACTGGGAGGGACTGGGATGAACTGGGATTGAACTGGGATGGACTGGGATTGAACTGGGATGGACTGGGATTGAACTGGGATGGACTGGGATGGGGCCTAGGGTCAAGAAAGGTCAACTGGGATTGAACTGGGATGGACTGGTTTATACTGGGAGGGACTGAGAGGGACTGGGATGAACTGGGATTGAACTGGGATGGACTGGGATGGACTGGGATTGAACTGGGATGGACTGGGATTGAACTGGGATGGACTGGGATGAACTGGGATTGAACTGGGATGGACTGGGATTGAACTGGGATGGACTGGGATGGACTGGGAGGGACTGGGATGGACTGGGAGGGACTGGGATGGACTGGGATTGAACTGGGATTGAACTGGGATGGACTGGGAGGGACTGGGATGGACTGGGATTGAACTGGGATGGACTGGGATGAACTGGGATTGAACTGGGATGGACTGGGATTGAACTGGGATGGACTGGGATGGACTGGGATTGAACTGGGATGGACTGGGATGAACTGGGATTGACTGGGATGAACTGGGATTGAACTGGGATGGACTGGGATTGAACTGGGATGGACTGGGATGGACTGGGATTGAACTGGGATGGACTGGGATGGACTGGGATGGACTGGGATTGAACTGGGATGGACTGGGATTGAACTGGGATGGACTGGGATGAACTGGGATTGAACTGGGATGGACTGGGATTGAACTGGGATGGACTGGGATGGACTGGGAGGGACTGGGATGGACTGGGAGGGACTGGGATGGACTGGGATTGAACTGGGATTGAACTGGGATGGACTGGGAGGGACTGGGATGGACTGGGATTGAACTGGGATGGACTGGGATGGACTGGGATTGAACTGGGATGGACTGGGATGAACTGGGATTGACTGGGATGAACTGGGATTGAACTGGGATGGACTGGGATTGAACTGGGATGGACTGGGATGGACTGGGATTGAACTGGGATGGACTGGGATGGACTGGGATGGACTGGGATGAGGTCTGGGGTCAAGAAAGGTCAACTGGGATGGACTGGGAGGGACTGGGATTGACTGGGATTGAACTGGGAGGGGTTTTAGGCCTTACTGGGCTGAACTGGGAATGGCTCTAATTCAATAGAATTGAACTGGGATTGAACTGGGATGAACTGGTTTATACTGGGATGGACTGGGATTGAACTGGGATGGAGTCTGGACTCAAGTGGGACCAACTGGGATGAACTGGGACGAACTGGGATGAACTGATTTATACTGGGATGGGGTCTAGGGTCAAGAAAGGTCAACTGGGATGAACTGGGAGGGACTGGGAGTTACTGGTTTGAACTGGGATGGACTGGGATGGGGCCTGGGGTCAAGAAAGGTCAACTAGGATTGAACTGGGATGGACTGGGATGGACTGGGATTGAACTGGGATGGACTGGTTTATACTGGGATGGACTGGGAGGGACTGGGATGGACTGGGATGGACTGGGATGGACTGGGATGGACTGGGAATGGCTCAAACTCAATAGAATTGAACTGGGACTGAACTGGTTTATACTGGGATGGACTGGGAATGGCCTGGGATGGACTGGGATGGACTGGGATGGACTGGGAATGGAAAAAATTGGGGAAAAAGTTAAAAAAAAATCGAAAAAAAATTTTAAAAAATTCGAAAAAAAATCGAAAAAAAAATCGAAAAAAATGGGAAAAAATTGGGAAAAAAATGGGAAAAAAATGCCAAACTGGTCTGTACTGGTTTTTACTGGGAATTCCCCCCCCAGAGGTGTGGCTGCCCCTGGAGCTGTGGCCGGGAGACCCCGAGGGCCCCGGGGGCCCCTGGGACACCCTCGGGGTCTTCGTCCTCCTCTTCCTCCTCAGCGTCAGCTACGGCGCCACCGTCACCCTCTGCAAGGTACTGGGAGGACTGGTTTGTACTGGGAGGGACTGGGAGGGGGAAAATGGCGAAAAAAGGAAAAAAAAATGGGGAAAAAAGGTGAAAAAATGGGGAAAATACGAGGAAAAATGAGGAAAAAATGGGGGGGAAATGGGATTGGGGTTACTGGGATGGACTGGTTTATACTGGGAGGGACTGGGAGGGGGAAAATGGTGGAAATTGGGAAAAAATTGGAAAAAAAAAGGTGAAAAAATGGGGAAAATATGAAGAAAATTGGGGAAAATTTTGGGAAAAAATGGGGAATAAATTGGATTTGGGTTACTGGTTTGTACTGGGATGGACTGGGATGGACTGGGAGGGGAAAATGGAGAAAAATTGGGGAAAAAATGGTGAAAAAATGAGGAAAAATATGGAAAAAATGGGGAAAAATGGGGGAAAATTGGAGGAAAATTGGACTGGGTTGTACTGGTTTATACTGGGATGGGAGTGGGACAAACTGGGAGGGACTGGGAGGGGAAAAAGTGAAAAAAAAATGGAAAAAAATTGGGAAAAAATGGGGAAAATACGAGGAAAAATGAGGAAAAAATGGGGAAAAATGGGGGGGAGATGGGATTGGGGTTACTGGGATGGACTGGTTTATACTGGGAGGGACTGGGAGGGGGAAAATGGCGGAAATTGGGAAAAAATTGGGGAAAAAATGGCGAAAAAATGAGAAAAAACAATGAAAAAATGGCAAAAGTGCACCAAAAATGGGGAAATAATGGGGGAAATTGGGTTTGGGGTTACTGGTTTGTACTGGTTTGTACTGGGAGGGACTGGGAGGGACTGGGAGGGGAAAAATGGAGAAAAATTGGGAAAAAATTGGGGAAAAATTGGGGGAAAATGGCAAAAAATTGGGGAAATACGAGGGAAAAATGGGGAAAAATGGGACTTTTATACTGGTTTGTACTGGGAGGGATTGGTTTATACTGGTTTATACTGGGAGGGGAAAATGGGAAAAAATTTGGGGAAAATTGGGGAAAAAATTTGGGGAAAATTGGGGAAAATACGAGGAAAAAATGGGGGAAAATGGGATTTTTATACTGGTTTGTACTGGGAGGGGAAAATGGGAAAAAATTTGGGGAAAAATTGGGGAAAATGGGAAATAAATGGGATTTGGTTACTGGGATGGACTGGTTTATACTGGGAGGGACTGGGAGGGGAAAAATGGGAAAAATGGAAAAAAAATGGAAAAAAAAAGGTGAAAAAATGGGGAAAATATGAGGAAAATTGGGGAAAATTTTGGGAAAAAATGGGGAATAAATTGGATTTGGGTTACTGGTTTGTACTGGGATGGACTGGGATGGACTGGGAGGGGAAAATGGAGAAAAATTGGGGAAAAAATGGTGAAAAAATGAGGAAAAATATGGAAAAAATGGGGAAAAATGGGGGAAAATTGGAGGAAAATTGGACTGGGTTGTACTGGTTTATACTGGGATGGGAGTGGGACAAACTGGGAGGGACTGGGAGGGGAAAAACTGAAAAAAAAAAAGGAAAAAAATTGTGAAAAAATGGGGAAAATACGAGGAAAAATGAGAAAAAAATGGGGGAAAATGGGGGGGGAAATGGGATTGGGGTTACTGGGATGGACTGGTTTATACTGGGAGGGACTGGGAGGGGAAAAATGGTGGAAATTGGGAAAAAATTGGAAAAAAAAAGGTGAAAAAATGGGGAAAATATGAAGAAAATTGGGGAAAATTTTGGGAAAAAATGGGGAATAAATTGGATTTGGGTTACTGGTTTGTACTGGGATGGACTGGGATGGACTGGGAGGGGAAAATGGAGAAAAATTGGGAAAAAATGGGGAAAAAATTGGGGAAAATATGGGAAAAATTGGGGAAAAATTGGGATTTGGGGTTACTGGTTTGTACTGGGATTGGATTGGTTTGGACTGGGATGGACTGGGATGGACTGGGAGGGACTGGGAGGGGAAAAATTTGGAAAAAATTGGGGAAAAATTGGGGGAAAATGGCGAAAAATTGGGGAAATACGAGGGAAAAATGGGGAAAAATGGGATTTTTATACTGGTTTGTACTGGGAGGGATTGGTTTATACTGGTTTATACTGGGAGGGGAAAATGGGAAAAAATTTGGGGAAAATTGGGGAAAAAATTGGGGAAATTTGGGGAAAATACGAGGAAAAAATGGGGGAAAATGGGATTTTTATACTGGTTTGTACTGGGAGGGGAAAATGGGAAAAAATTTGGGGAAAAATTGGGGGAAAATGGGAAATAAATGGGATTTGGTTACTGGGATGGACTGGTTTATACCGGGAGGGACTGGGAGGGGAAAATGGAGAAAAATTGGGAAAAAATTGGGAAAAATTGGGGGAAATTTGGGGGAAAATTGGGGGAAAAAAGGGAAATAAATGGGGGGAAATTGGATTGGGGTTACTGGTTTATACTGGGAGGGACTGGGAGGGACTGGGAGGGGAAAAATGGGGAAAAATTTGGAAAAAATTGGGGAAAAAATGAGAAAAATTGGGGAAAATTTGGGGGAAAAATGGGGGGGAATGGAGTTTGGGTTACTGGTTTGTACTGGGATGGACTGGGATGGACTGGGATTGGGATTGGGTTATACTGGGAGGGGCTGGGAGGAACTGGGATGAACTGGGAGGAACTGGGAGGGGAAAATGAGAAAAAAATTTGGGAAAAAATTGGGGAAAATATGAGAAAAAATGGGGAAAAATGGGATTTTCATACTGGTTTGTACTGGGATGGGCTGGGATGAACTGGGAGGGACTGGGATGAACTGGGAGGGATTGGGATGAACTGGGATGGACTGGGAGGGAAAAATTGGAAAAAAAATGGAAAAAATTGGGGAAAAAACACCGAAAAAATGTGAAAAATTTTGGTTACTGGTTTGTACTGGTTTGTACTGGGATGGACTGGGATGAACTGGGATTGGACTGGGATGAACTGGGCGGGACTGGGATGGACTGGGAGGGAAAAAATTGGAAAAAACGGCGAAAAAAATGGGGGAAAAATGGGGGAAAATGTCATTACTGGTTTATACTGGTTTATACTGGTTTATACTGGTTTATACTGGTGCAGGTGCAGTGGGTGCTGAGCTCCCTCCTGAGGCTGAGTGTCCAGCAGGGGGCGTGACCTGAACTGGTTTGTACTGGTTTGAACTGGTTTATACTGGGTTGGACTGGTTCAGACTGGTTTATACTGGGTTGGACTGGTTCGGACTGGTTCGGACTGGTTTGGGGTGGGTTATACTGGCAGGGACTGGGAGGGACTGGGTTATACTGGTTTATTCTGGTTTTTACTATTTTTTTACTATTTTTTAGTATTTCTTACTGGTTTTTACTGGTTTGTACTGGTTTGTACTGGTTTGGGGTGGTTTATACTGGGACAGAACTGGGAGGAGGTTGGGAACTGGGTTATACTGGTTTATGCTGGTTTATACTGGTTTTTACTATTTTTTTACTATTTCTTAACTATTTTTTACTATTTTTTTTACTATTTTTTACTGGTTTGTACTGGTTTATACTGGGACGGAACTGGGAGGGGGTTGGGAACGAAATGGGATTGACCTGGGATGGACTGGGAGTGAACTGGGAGGGACTGGGATTGGTTCTGGGGTGAACTGGGACCAGCTGGGATGGACTGGGATGAACTGGGAATGGCTCAAACTGAATGGGATTGAACTGGGATTGAACTGGGAGTTACTGGTTTGAACTGGGAGGGACTGGGATGGGGCCTGGGGTCAAGAAAGGTCAACTGGGATTGAACTGGGACCAAACTGGGAGGGACTGGGACAAACTGGGAATGGCTCAAACTCAATGGGAGTTACTGGGAGCTACTGGTTTGAACTGGGATGGACTGGGATTGAACTGGGATGGACTGGGACCAAACTGGGAGGGACTGGGATGGACTGGGAGGGGAAAAAATTGTGATTTTTTGGGGGGAAAAATTGGGGAATTTGGAGAAGAAAAATTTGGGATTTTTGGCGGGAAAAAATTGGAATTTTGGCGGGAAAATTTGGGGATTTTTGGCGGGAAAAAAATTGGGAATTTCGAGGGAAAATTCTGGGATTTTTGGGGAAAAATTTGGGATTTCTTGGGGAAAAAAAAATGGAATTTTTTGGGCAAAGAAATTTGGGGTTTTGGGGGAAAATTTGGGGAATTTTGGGGGAAAATATTTGGGATTTTTGGGAGAAAAATTTGGGATTTTTTGGGGAGAAAAATTGGAATTTTTTGGGAGGAAAAATTGGGAATTTTGGGGGTGAAAAATTGGAGATTTTGGAGGGAAAAATTTGGGATTATTGGCGGGAAGAAGTTGGGAATTTGGAGGGAAAATTTGGGGATTTTGGCGGGAAAATTTGGGATTTTTGGAGGGAAAATTTGGGAATTTGGGGGAGAATAATTTGGGAATTTGGGGAGAAAATTTGGGATTTTTTGGGGGTAAATTTTGACATTTTTTGGGGAAAAATTTGGGATTTTGGGGGGAAAAATTGGAGATTTTGGGGGAGGAAATTTGGGATTTTTTCGGTAAAAAATTGGGATTTTTTGGGTTAAAAAATTGAGAATTTTGGGGAAAAATTTGAGATTTTTTGGAGGGAAAATTATTAATTTTTGGTTAAAAATTTGGGATTTTTTGGGAAAAAAATTGGAAATTTTGGGTAAAAAAATTGAGAATTTTGGGGAAAAAATTGGGATTTTTTGGGGAAAATTTTGTGAATTTTTGGGGAAAAATTTGGGATTTTTTGGTTAAAAATTTGGGATTTTTTTTGGGAAAAATGTGAATTTTGTTAAAAATTGTGAGAATTGTAATTTTAGAGAAAAAAGTGAATTTCGGAGGAGATTTCGATGGAAAATTTTGTGAATTTTGGTGAAAAATTTCCTGAATTTTGTGCAATAAATAAAAATTTTGATGGAAAATGAGAGTTTGGAGTGAAATTTGTGAAATTTGGGGGGAAATGGAAAATTTGGGGGAAAAATTAGAATTTTTGGTGTTAAAAAAGTGAATTTTTGGTGTTAAAAAAGTGAATTTTTGGAGGGAAAAATTGTGACATTTTGGAGTTAAAAATGTGAATTTTTGGAGTTAAAAATTGAATTTTTTGGAGAAAAAAATTGCGAATTTTTGGAGTGAAAAGAGTGAATTTTTGGAGGGAAAAATTGAATTTTTTGGAGAAAAAAGTGAATTTTTGGAGGAAAAAATGTGGATTTTTGGAGGTAAAAAATGCAATTTTTTTTGAGAAAAATGTGAATTTTTGGTGTTAAAAATGTGAATTTTTGGAGTAAAAAGTGAATTTTTAGAGTTAAAAATTAAATTTTTGGAGGAAAAAATTGCGAATTTTGAGTGAAAAAAAAAGGATTTTAATTTTTAAAAATCCTCAATTTTGGGGAAATAAAAATCACAAATTTTAATTTAAAAAAATGCAATTTTTGCCCCAAAAAACCCCAAATTTTAAGGCCAAAAAATTCAGATTTTGAAGAGTTCAAAAATCGTCCTTTTCAAGCCCCAAAATCTTCGTTCTTAGGATGAAAAAATTTGAATTTTCGGTTGAGAAAAACTCGAAAATTTGAGGCGAAAAATGCAAATTTTAGATTTAAAAAAAGCCCAAAAATTTCCATTTTTTTTAAACTTCAGTTTTGGGTTGAAAAAAAGAAATTTTAGGCAAATGTTGAGGTTTGGGGTGAAAAAAATTTGAATTTTGGGGAAAAAAAGGAAAAAAAGGTAAAATTTTGGTGTTGAGAATTCAGAATTTTGGGGAGAAAAATGAGAATTTTGGGGAGAAGGAAATTTGGGGGAAAAGTGAATTTTTTTGGGGAAAAAAGTTAATTTTTGGAGGAAAAAATGGGAATTTTTTGAGGTAAAAATTGAATTTTTTGGAGAAAAAAATGTGAATTTTTTGGGGTAAAAAAAGTGAATTTTTTGAGGTAAAAATTTGATTTTTTGGAGGTAAAAAATGCGAATTTTGGGGGGAAAAAAAGGGAATTTTTGGAGTTAAAAATGTGGATTTTTGGAGGGAAAAAATGTGAAATTTTTGGTGAAAAAAAGTTATTTTTTGGGGGAAAAAATGGGAATTTTTGGGGTAAAAAATGTGGATTTTTTGAGGTAAAAATTGAATTTTTTGGAGGTAAAAATTGCGAATTTTGGAGGGAAAAAATGTGAAATTTTTGGTGAAAAAAAGTTAATTTTTGGAGGAAAAAATGCGAATTTTTAGGGTAAAAAAATGTGAATTTTTTGAGGTAAAAATTTGATTTTTTGGAGGTAAAAAATGCGAATTTTGGGGGGAAAAAAAGGGAATTTTTGGAGTTAAAAATGTGAATTTTTGGGGTAAAAAAATGCGAATGTTTTGAGTTTAAAATTGAATTTTTTGGCGGAAAAAAATGTGAAATTTTTTGGGAAAAAAAGTTATTTTTTGGAGGAAAAAATGGGAATTTTTGGGGTAAAAAATGTGGATTTTTTGAGGTAAAAATTTAATTTTTTGGAGGAAAAAAATGCGAATCTTGGGGGGAAAAAAGGGAATTTTTGGAGGAAAAATGTGAATTTTTGGAGGGAAAAAAATGTGAAATTCCGGGGGGAAAAAGGTGTAAAAAAATTAAGTTTGGAGCCAAAATTTTGGGGAAAAAATTCGATTTTGGAGGAAAAAATTCTCATTTTTGGGCGAAAAAATTTGGATTTTGGAGGAAAAAATTTCGAATTTTGAGGCAAATTCTTTCAATTTTTGGAAATAAAAAATTGAGATTTTTGAGAAAATTTTTTGAGAATTTTGGGGAAAACCCCGAAGGTTTGGGGGGAGGAAAAAAAAAAGGAAAAAATTCAAATTTTTGGGGCGAAATTTGCATAATTTGGGTAAAAATATCGAAGGAGAAAACGAAAGCCTCGGAGGGGAAAAATTAAAATTAAAAAAAGAATTTTTTTGGAGAAAAACATGAAGATTTTGGGTAAAAAATTTGGGTTTTGGAGAATAAAGAAATCGAATTTTTGAGGGAGAAAAAAATCGGAATTTTGGGGGAAAAATTTGTGGTTTTGAACAAAAAAAAAATTGAATTTTTTGGGGAAAAATTTGCAATTTTGGGATTTAAAAAATCAGAATTTTGGGGGAAAAATTCGCGGTTTTCTACCAAAAAAAATTGTGGATTTTCGGGGGGAAAAGTTCACATTTTTGGGCTAAAAAAATCGAATTTTGGGGGGGAAAAAATGTGCATTTTTGGGCTTAAAAATTGATTTTTTGGGGGCAAAAATTCGCGGTTTTTTTACTAAAAAATTCTGAAATTTTGGGGGAAAAATTCGAGGTTTTGAACAAAAAAAATGTGGATTTTTGGGGGAAAAAAATTCAAATTTTTTGGCTAAAAAATTCGAATTTTGGAGGAAAAATTCGCGGTTTTGTACCAAAAAAAATTGGATTTTTGGGGGAAAAATATTCACATTTTTGGGGTAAAAAAATCGAGATTTTTGGGGGGAAGAATTCGAGTTTTTGCTCTCCAAAAAAAAATATTTTTGAGGGAAAAATTCGTATTTTTCTACTAAAAAAATTGGGATTTTTAGGGGAAAAAATTCACATTTTGGGGGTAAAAAAAATCGATTTTTTAAAATTAAACTTTGAGGGAAAAAAAATTTGAGATTTTCGGGGAAAAATCGGAATTTTTTTGGGACAAAATTCTCAAATTTTCGCGAATTTTCGGGAAAAAAAAATTGAATTTCCGAGGGAAATTTTGAGACAAAATTCACAGAATTTGGGCAAAAATAAATGAATTTTATTATTAAAAAAAACCCAAATTTTGAGGCAAAATTGTTTATTTTAGGGTAAAAGTTGAATTTTTTTTTTTTTTTTTTACAGAATCGAAAATTTTGAGGTTAAAATTTCACATTTTCGGAAAAAATTACAGAATTTGAACCAAAAAATTTTACATTTGAAGTCAAAATTACAGAAATTTAAAACAAACGTTACAACATTTAAAATGAAAATTACAAAATTTAAGTCAAAATTATAACATTTTAAGGCAAAATTTTACATTTTAAGGCAAAATTTTTACATTTTAAGGCAAAATCACAGAAATCTAAAATAAAAATCAAAATCACAAAATTTAAGGAGAATATTTTTTACATTTTAAGGCAAAATTTTACAATTTTCATGGAAAAAAATTCCCATTTTTTACCCCAAATTTTCCCTTTTTTACCCCAAAAAATTCCCTTTTTTAATCCCAAAAAATTCCCATTTTTTACCCCAATTTTTCCCATTTTTTTATCCCAATTTTTCCCTTCTTTTCTTACCCCCAAATTTCCTTTTTTTACCCCAAAATTTTCCTTTTTTTACCCCAAAAAATTCCTTTTGTTTTTAAGGGAAAAATCGGCGGAAAAATTCTCAAAATTCTGGAATTTTCTGCTTCAAAATTCTCCTTTTTTCCCCCCTCAAAATATGAATTTTTCACCCCAAAATCGCTCAAAAATCGCCATTTTCAAAGCCCAAAAACCTCGAATTTTCCACTCAAAAATCTTCATTTTCAACCTCCAAAAATTCCGATTTTTCTGCTCCAAAAATCCTCATTTTTCTAACCTCAAAACCTCGACTTTTTCACCCCAAAAATTCTGAATTTTCGCCTTCAAATCCAACCCAAAATCGCTCCAAAATCTCCACTTTTTAAACCCAAAAAATCTCCTTTTTTTAACCCCAAAATCTACATTTTTCTACTCCAAAAATACTAATTTTTTCCTCCAAAAATCGCAATTTTTCCACCCAAAAATCGCCGCCTTTTAAGCCCAAAAAATCCGATTTTTTTCACCCAAAATCCTCTTTTTTTCTCCTCCAAAAATCGCAATTTTTCGGCACCAAAAATCTGATTTTTTTCCCTTAAAAAAATCCCATTTTTTACCCCAAATCCTCCTTCCCCCCCCCAAAAAAACCGCAATTTTGGCTCTGAAATTCTCCTTTTTTTAACCTAAAAATTCACAATTTTGACCCCAAAATTTTCCCCTTTTTTCCCTTGAAAAAATCCCAATTCTGACCCCAAAATCCTCCTTTTTTAGCCCAAAAAAAATCCCAATTTTTACCCAAATTTTCCCTTTTTTTCACCCCAAAAAATGCCAATTTTGACCCCAAAAATTCTCATTTTTTCCCCCAAAAATTCTCATTTTTTCCCCCAAAAATTCTCATTTTTTCCCCCAAAAAATTCTCATTTTTTCCCCAAAAATTCTCATTTTTTCCCCAAAAAATTCACATTTTTTCCCCCAAAAATTCTCATTTTTTCCCCAAAAATTCCCAATTTTTCCCCAAACCCCAAAACCTCCGAATTTTCCCCCAAACCTTCTCCCCGCGCCGAAAATTCGCCATTTTTTGGCTCCTCCCACCCCCAAAAAATTCTTAATTTTTAACTCCAAAATCGCCGAATTTCAACCCAAAATTATTTCGGAGCTCCCCCTTGTGGAAAAACCAAAAAATTCACCCAAAATTCCAAATTTTGGCTTTTTTTGTCCCAAATTTTGGCTTTTTTTGTCCCAAATTTTGGCTTTTTTTGTCCCAAATTTTGGCTTTTTTTGTCCCAAATTTTGGCTTTTTTGTCCCAAATTTTGGCTTTTTTTGTCCCAAATTTTGGCTTTTTTTCCCCCAAATTTTGGCTTTTTTTTGCCCAAATTTTGGCTTTTTTTCCCCCAAATTTTGGCTTTTTTTTGCCCAAATTTTGCCTTTTTTTGTCCCAAATTTTGGCTTTTTTGTCCCAAATTTTAGCTTTTTTTCCCCCAAATTTTGGCTTTTTTTCCCCCCAAATTTCTTCCCAAAATTTTCCTTTATTTTGGTCAATTTTGCACCAAATTTTTTTCCTTTTTTCACCCAATTTTTACCCAAAATTTTCCTTATTTTTTCCCAATTTTTTACCCAAATTTTTCCCTTTTTTCCCTAATTTTTAACCCAATTTTTTTCCTTTTTTTCCCCAAATTTTTCCTTATTTTTACCAATATTTTCCCCCCCAATTTTTCCCTTTTCTTCCCCAATTCTTTCCTCAGTTTTTCCCTTTTTTCCCCCATTTTTCCCCCCAAAAATCCAATTTTTTTCTCCATTTTTCCCCTGACTTTCACCACAATTTTTTTTCCCAATTTCTGCCATTTTCTTTCCCCAAAAAAATTTCAATTTTCCCCAAATTTCTGCCATTTTTTCCCTTGAGAATCCAAATTTTTTTTTTTGTTTTCTCCCCAATTTCCGCCATTTTTCCCACCTTTTTTCCCCCAAAATCCCCAAATTTTCCCCGGAATTTTTCCCAATTTCTGCCATTTTTCACCCCCAAAAATACAATTTTTTCTCCAAACTTTTCCCAAATTTCTGCCATTTTTTCCCCCCAAAAAAATCCCAATTTTCCCCAATTTTTCCCCCAAATTCCGCCATTTTTTCCACCCCAAAAATCCAAACTTTTCCCCAAAACTTTTCCCCAATTTCCGCCATTTTTTCCCCAAATTCTTCCCAATTTCCGCCATTTCCTTTCCCCCAAAAACCAAAACATTTCCCTCATTTTTCGACCCCAAAATCAAATTTTTTTCTCGATTTTCCCCCCAATTTCCTCCATTTTTTTCACCCTTTTTTCTCCAATATTTTCCCAATTTCTGCCATCTTTTTTTCCCAACTTTCGCCATTTTTCCCTCCATTTTTTCCCCAAAAAATCCCATTTTTTCCCCAAATTTTTCCCCCAATTTTTCCCCATTTTTCCCCAATTTTTTCCCCAAATTTTTTTTTGTTTTTTCCCAATTTTTCACCCTTTTTTCCCCCAAAAAATCCTAATTTTCCCCCAAATTTCCCCAATTTTCACCATTTTTCCCCCAATTTTTTCCCCAATTTCCGCCATTTTTTCCCCAAAAAATCCCATTTTTTCCCCAAATTTTTCCCAATTTCCGCCATCTTTTTCCCCAAAAATCCCAATTTTTACCCCAAATTTTTTCCCAATTTTCACCATTTTCCCCTCAAATTTTTCCCCGATCTCCGCCATTTTCCCCCCAATTTCCGCCATTTTTCCCGGCATTGTTTTCCCCCAAAAATCCCATTTTTTCCCCAATTTTTTCCCAATTTCCGCCATTTTTCCCCCAAAAAATCCCATTTTTCCCCCAAATTTTTTCCCAATTTCCGCCATCTTTTTTTCCCAACTTCCGCCATTTTTCCCGCCATTTTCCCCCCATTTCCTCCATTTTTTCTCCAAAAAATCCCAATTTTTTTTTTGTTTTTTCCCCCATTTCCCGCCATTTCCTTCAAGCCCCGCCCCCTTTTCAGCCCCACCCCGGCGGCCCAGGTGACCACGCCCACCTGTACCACCCCCTGTAGGTCACCGCCCACGCCGCCCAGCCCAGGGCGGCTCCGGCCGCGTTCCTGCCCCACGTGTTCCGATAGGTCAACGTCACCACCAGCAGGAGGTGCCACGTGACCAGCAGGGCCACGGCCAGGAGGTAGAGCAGCGACAGAGCCGCGGGGGGGTCGCCCCGGGGGGCTCGGGGGGCGTGGTCTGATTCAAAATGGCCGCCGGGGTGGAGGAAATGGCCGCCGGAAGGAGAGGGGGAGGGGTGGAAACGGACGGCAAGATGGCCGCCGGGTCCAAAATGGCGGCCAGATTCAAAATGGCGGCCCTCGAAATGGCGGGAAGGCTCAAAATGGCGGCCCGATTCAAAATGGCGGCCCTCAAAATGGCGGGAAGGCTCAAAATGGCGGGAAGGCTCAAAATGGCCGCCGCGACTTTCAAAATGGCCGCCGTGGTAAGGACTCCGCCTCCCTTCAAAATGGCGGCCGGAAGTTTCAAAATGGCGGCCCGACTCAAAATGGCCGCCGGAAGTGTCGAAATGGCCGCCGGAAGTTTCAAAATGGCCGCCGCGGGGTTCAAAATGGCCGCCCTGGAAAGGACTCCGCCTCCCTTCAAAATGGCCGCCGGAAGTTTCAAAATGGCCGCCGGAAGTTTCAAAATGGCCGCCGCGAGTTTCAAAATGGCTGCCGCCACCCCAGCCCCACCCCCCCGCAGGCCCCGCCCACTCAGGCTCCGCCCCTGGGCGCCATATTGGTCTAGGCCACGCCCACTTTTCCTCTTCTTCTTCTCCTCCGGGCGCCATCTTGGATTCTGACGTCATCCTGGTTCCGGGCGCCATCTTGGATTCCGGGAAGATTCTATATCCGGCGGCCATCTTGGATTCTGACGTCATCCTGGACTCCGGGAACATCCGGTAGCCGGCGGCCATCTTGGATTCCTCCTCCCCCTCCCCCGCGGCGGCCATCTTGAATCCGGCGGCCATCTTGGATCCGTACAAGCTCCGCCCCAGCGCCGCCGCCTCCTCGGCCAATCCCAGGCCGCAGTGAACCAAGGCGAAGGCCTGGGGGGCGGGGCCGAACCCCTCCCACTGATGCCCCGCCCCCCGGCACTCCTCGGGGTGGGGGAGGGGCAGCAGGAGGGTCCCCAGCTCGGTCTCGGCGCGGCATTGGCCGGTGGCCTCCTCGAGGGCGTGGCCGAGGGCGTGGCCAGCGCGGGAGAGGAGGAAGGCCACGCCCATCCGGGCCAGGGCCTTGAGGGCGTGGCCCCAGGGGGGGCGGAGCCAAGGGTGGGAGGCCACGAGGAGGGAGCCAATCAGGAGCCAGGTCCAGGCGGTGGCCGAGGCGGTCAGGCGGCTGGGGAAGGTGATTGGATATTGGTTATTGATTATCGGTTATTGGTTATTGGTTATTGATCAGTTATTGGTTATTGATCAACTATTGGTTATTGATCGGTTATTGGTTATTGGTCATGGGTTGTTGGTGAACAATCGATTGATCCCTTTGACTGGCCCTTGATTGATTAGTGCATTGGTGAATGGATTGGTTATTGATCAATTATCGATTGTTGATCGATTATTGGTTATTGATTAATTATTGGTTATTGATTGGTTATTGGGTATTGTGATTGGTGATTGGCTATTGGTGATCGATTGATTGAGCCTTGATTGATTTATGCGTTGATTTCCCCATGGATGGATTGATTGGGTATTGATCTGCTATTGGTTATTGATCGGTTATTGATTGGTTATTGGTTATTGGTTGTTGATTGGCGATCGATTGTTTGATGGATGCCTTTGATTGGCCCTTGATTGATTATTGCCTTGATGGACTGATTGGTTATTGATCAGGTATTGCTATTGGTTATTGATTGGTTATGGGTTATTGATTGCTTATTGGTTATTGATTGGCTACAGATCAATTATCGATTGGGTATCGGTTATCGATTGATCGAGCCTGTGAGTGCTCTTTGATTGGCGCACGGATGGATTGATTAGCCACTGATTGGTTATTTGCTATTGATTGGTTATTTGCTCGTTATTGGTTATCGATCAGTCATTGGTTGGGTGATCAATTCCCAGCCCCACAGACTGACCCACAGATCCCAATCCCAGCCCCACAGATCCAAATCCCAGCCCCATAGATTCCACCCCCAGCCCCATAGAATCATTCCCAGCCCCACAGATCCAATCCCAGACCCACAGATCCCATTCCTGCCCCATAGATTCCATCCCCAGCCCCATAGAATCCATGTCCAGCCCCACAGATTTCATCCCCAGCCCCACAGATCCACCCCAAACCCTTCCCCAGCCCCATAGATTGACCCACATTTTTTCCCCCAAAAATCCCAATTTTCCCCCCAAATTTTTCCCGATTTTCACCATTTTCCCCTCAAATTTTTCCCCAATCTCCACCATTTTTCCCGCCATTTTTTCCCCAAAAAATCCCATTTTTTCCCCAAATTTTTCCCAATCTCCGCCATTTTTCCACCATTTTTCCCGCCATTTTTCCCCAAAAAATCCCATTTTTACCCCAAATTTTTCCCATTTTTTTCCCATTTCACCCCAAATTTTTTTGTTTTTTCCCCCCAAATTTCCCCCCCATTCCTGCCCCATAGATTCCACCCCAGCCCCATAGAATCCATGTCCAGCCCCACAGATGCTCCCCAAACCCCACTCCAGCCCCACAGATCCCAATCCCACCCCATAGATTCCACCCCCAGCCCCATAGATTCCATCCCCGGCCCCACAGATTGACCCACAGATCCCATTCCTGCCCCACAGATTCCATCCCCAGACCCATAGATTGAAACATAGGTCCCAATCCTGACCCACAGATCCCAATCCCAGCCCCATAGATTGACCCACAGATCACAGTCCCAGCCCCACGGATCCAATTCCTGCCCCACACATTCACACAGATCCCAATCCCAGCCCCATAGAATCCATCCCCAGCCCCACATCTCCCATCCCAGCCCCATAGATTGACCCACAGATCCCAATCCCAGCCCCATAGATTAACACAGATCCCCTCCCCAGCCCCACAGATCCACCCCAAACCGTTCCCCAGCCCCATAGATTGACCCACAGATCCAATCCCAGCCCCATAGATTTCATCCCCCAGCCCCACAAATCTGCCCCAAACCCCATAGATTGACCCATAGATTCCTCTCCAGCCCCACAGATCCCAGTCCCAGCCCCACAGACTGACCCACAGATCCCATTCCTGACCCATAGAATCCATCCCCAGCCCCACATCTCCCCCACCCCACAGGTCCCAAACCCCTCCCCAGCCCCATAGATTCACCCACAGATCCCAATCCCAGCCCCACAGAATCCATTCCTGGCCCCACAGATCCCATTCCTGCCCCATAGATTGGCACATAGGTCCCAATCCCAGCCCCACGGATTCCATCCCCAGCCCCACACATCCCAATCCCAGCCCCACATCTCCCCACCCCACAGACCCCAAACCCCTCCCCTGCCCCACAGAACTGAATCCCAGCCCCACAGATTGACCCACAGCCCCATCCCACACCTCCCCAGCCCCACAGATCCGCCCCAAGCCCCACAGCCCCATAGATTGACCCACAGATCCCAGTCCCAGCCCCACACATCCCATTCCTGCCCCATAGAACCCAATCCCTGCCCCACAGATCCCCTCCCCCACCCCATAGATTCCATCCCCAGCCCCACAGATTGACCCACAGATCCCAACCCCAGCCCCACATGTCCCCACCCCACAGATCCCAAACTGCTCCCCAGCCCCGCCCCACAGAACCCTTGCCCCTGCCCCATAGAATCCATCCCCAGCCCCACAGATCCCAACCCCAGCCCCACAGATCCCAACCCCCACCCCATCCCAGCCCCATAGAAACCATCCCCAGCCCCATAGATTGACCCATAGATTCCATTCCAGCCCCACACGTCCACCCCAAGCCCCTCCCAGCCCCATAGAATCCATCCCCAGCCCCACATCTCCATCTCCCAGCCCCACAGATTCCATCCCCAGCCCCACAGATCCCATTCCTGCCCCATAGATTTACACACAGGTCCCATTCCAGCCCCACAGATCCCCTCCCCCACCCCATAGAACCCATTCCCAGCCCCATAGATTGACCCACAGATCCCAAACCCCTCCCCAGCCCCACAGATCTGCCCCAAACCTCACTCCAGCCCCATAGATTGACCCACAGATCCCAAAGGCCACCCCAGCCCCACATTTCCCCACCCCACAGATCCCAATCCCAGCCCCACAGCCCCTCCCCCACCCCGCCCCATAGATCCCAAACCCCTCCCCCACCCCCCAGATCCCCTCCCCGCCCCATAGATCCCTCCCCAAACCCCAGCCCCACATCTCCCCACCCCTCCCCCTGCCCCATAGCCCCGCCCCATAGATCCCAAACCCCTCCCCCCACCCCCTGCCCCATACATCCCAAACCCCAGCCCCACATCTCCCCACCCCTCCCCCACCCCCCACCCCGCCCCATAGATCCCAAACCCCTCCCCCGCCCCCACCCCCACCCCCGCCCCATAGATCCCACCCCAGCCCCACATCTCCCACCCCTCCCCCTGCCCCATAGCCCCGCCCCATAGATCCCAAACCCCTCCCCCATGGATCCTGCCCCACACCTCCCGCCCCATAGATCCCAAACCCCTCCCCCACCCCCGCCCCATAGATCCCAAACCCCAGCCCCACATCTCCCCACCCCTCCCCCTCCCCCATCCCGCCCCATAGATCCCAAACCCCTCCCCCGCCCCATAGCCCCACCCCCAGCCCCGCCCCCCAGCCCCGCCCCATAGATCCCAAACCCCTCCCCCACCCCGCCCCATAGATCCCACACCCCTCCCCCACCCCGCCGCCCCATAGCCCCGCCCCCCAGCCCCGCCCCATAGATCCCACACACCTCCCCCACCCCCGCCCCATAGATCCGAAACCCCTCCCCCACCCCACAGCCCCTCCCCCACCCCGCCCCATAGATCCCAAGCCCCTCCCCCACCCCCCTGCCCCATAGCCCCGCCCCCCTGCCCCATAGCCCCGCCCCCAGCCCCACTCACGCCTCCAGGCGGTTGTGGGGCGAGGCCAGCACGCTGTGGGGGTCTCCCCTCCCCCTCAGCAGGGGCCCCAGCCCCACCAGCGCCCCCAGGAGCAGCGCGTGCGCCCTGGGGAAACCCCGTAGCGCCAAGATGGCCGCCGCCCCACGGCACAGCGCCGCCAGCGCCGCCCCACAGCAGCGCTGCCCCACGGCGAGCAGGCTCCGCCCCATGGCCAGGCCGCGCCGCCCCATAGATGCCATGGGGCCCAGGGAGAGGCGGCTCTGCCCCATAGATCCGCTCTGCCCCATAGATCCGCTCTGCCCCACGGATCCGCTCTGCCCCACAGATTCGCTGTGTCCTATAGATCAGCGGCTCTGCCCCATAGCGAAGCGGCTCTGCCCCATAGATTCTCTCTGCCCCATAGATTCTCTCTGCCCTATAGGGAAGTGGCTCTGCCCCACAGATTCTCTCTGCCCTATAGCTCAGCAGCTCTGCCCCATAGATTCTCTCTGCCCCACAGATTCTCTCTGCCCACAGATTCGCTGTGCCGATTAGATTCTCTGCCCCATAGATCAGCAGCTCTGCCCCATAGATTCTCTCTGCCCCACAGAACTGCCGATTAGATTCTCTTCCTCTGCCCCATAGATCAACGCCTCTGCCCCACAGATTCTCTCTGCCCCACAGATTCTCTCTGCCCCATAGATCAGCTCTGCCGTTTAGATTGTCTTTCTCTGCCCCATAGATCAGCAGCTCTGCCCCATAGATCCGCGGTTCTGCCCCATAGATTCGCTGTGCCGATTAGATTCTCTGCCCCATAGATCAGCAGCTCTGCCCCATAGATTCTCTCTGCCCCACAGATTCTCTCTGCCCCACAGATTCTCTGTGCCGATTAGATCCTCTCTGCCCCACAGCGAATCTCTGCCCCACAGATCAGCAGCTCTGCCCCATAGATCAGCAGCTCTGCCCTATAGCGAAGCAGCTCTGCCCCACAGCGAATCTCTGCCCCACAGCTCAGCAGCTCTGCCCCATAGCTCAGCTCTGCCCCATAGATCAGCAGCTCTGCCCCACAGATTCTCTCTGCCCCATAGATCAGCGGCTCTGCCCCACAGATTCTCTCTGCCCTATAGCGAAGCAGCTCTGCCCCACAGATTCTCTCTGCCCCATAGATCAGCGGCTCTGCCCCATAGATTCTCTCTGCCCCACAGCTCAGCCCTGCCCCATAGATCAGCAGCTCTGCCCCATAGATTCTCTCTGCCCCACAGATCAGCAGCTCTGCCCCACAGATCAACGGCTCTGCCCCACAGATTCTCTCTGCCCCACAGATCAGCAGCTCTGCCCCATAGCTCGGCTCTGCCCCATAGATCAGCAGCTCTGCCCCATAGCTCGGCTCTGCCCCATAGATCTCGCTCGGGAGGCTCGGAGAGGACGCGGGAAGGGCGCGCGGGGGGGGAGGGGCAGGGGGTGGGGGAGGGGCTGGGGATGGACGGGGACAGGTGGGGGGCGGGGCCGGGGGGGGAGGGGGAGGGGCTCGGGTTTTTGGGGTTTGGGAAAATGTGGGGCTGGGATTGGAGCTGTGGGGCTGAGGGGAATCTATGGGGCTGGGGAGGATCTATGGGGCTGGGGAGGATCTATGGGGCAGGGATTGAGATCTATGGGGCAGGGATTGAGATCTATGGGGCAGGGATTGAGATCTATGGGGCAGGGATTGAGATCTATGGGGCAGGAATTGAGATCTATGGGGTGGAAATTGGATCTATGGGGCTGGGGAGGATCTGTGGGGCTGAATGTGTGGGGCAGGAATTGGGATCTGTGGGGCTGAGAATGAGATCTATGGGGCGGGAATTGAGATCGGTGGGTCGATCTATGGGGCTGGGGATGGAATCTGTGGGGCTGAGTGTCATTTATGGGGCGGGAATTGGGATCTGTGGGGCAGATCTGTGAGGCAAAAACCTATGGGGCAGGAATTGTGTCAATCTATGGGGCAGGGATTGGAATCTGTGGGGCTGAGAATGGAATCTATGGGGCAGGGGTAGATCTATGGGGCAGGGATTGATCTATGGGGCAGGGATTGGAATCTATGGGGCAGGGATCGATCTATGGGGCAGAACTCAATGGGGCAGAACTCAATCTATGGGGCAGGACTTAAGTGCGTCAATCTATGGGGCAGGGATGGGAATCTGTGGGGCAGGAATCAATCTGTGGGGCAGGAATCGATCTATGGGGCAGAACTCAATGGGGCAGAACTCAATCTATGGGGCAGGACTTAAGTGTGTCAATCTATGGGGCTGGGAATGGAATCTGTGGGGCAGGAATTGAAATCTATGGGGCTGGGGATAAGATCTATGTGGCACGGATTGAATTGTGGGGCAGAACTCAATGGGGCAGAAAATCTATGGGGCAGGACTTAAGTGCGTCAATCTATGGGGCAGGGATGGGAATCTGTGGGGCAGGAATCAATCTGTGGGGCAGGAATCGATCTATGGGGCAGAACTCAATGGGGCAGAACTCAATCTATGGGGCAGGACTTAAGTGTGTCAATCTATGGGGGTGGGAATGGAATCTGTGGGGCAGGAATTGAAATGTGTGGGGCTGGGGAGGATCTGTGGGGCAGGGATTGGAATCTGTGGGGCTGAGAATGGAATCTATGGGGCTGGGGTAGATCTATGGGGCAGGGATTGATCTATGGGGCAGGAATCGATCTATGGAGCAGAACTCAATCTATGGGGCAGGAATTAAGTGTGTCAATCTATGGGGCTGGGAATGGAATCTGTGGGGCTGGGAATGGAATCTGTGGGGCAGGAATGGAAATGTGTGGGGCAGGGATTGGATCTGTGGGGCTGAGAATGGAATCTATGGGGCTGGGATAGATCTATGGGGCAGGAATCGATGGGGCAGGAATCGATCTATGGGGCAGGGATTGATCTATGGGGCAGGGATTGATCTATGGGGCAGGGATTGGAATCTGTGGGGCAGGAATCGATCTGTGGGGCAGAACTCAATGGGGCAGAACTCAATCTATGGGGCAGGAATTGTGTCAATCTATGGGGCTGGGAATGGAATCTGTGGGGCTGAGAATGGAATCTATGGGGCTGGGGTGGGATCTATGGGGCAGGGATTGATCTATGGGGCAGGGATTGGAATCTATGGGGCAGGGATTGATCTATGGGGCAGGAATCGATCTATGGAGCAGAACTCAATCTATGGGGCAGGAATTAAGTGTGTCAATCTATGGGGCTGGGAATGGAATCTGTGGGGCAGGAATGGAAATGTGTGGGGCAGGGATTGGATCTGTGGGGCTGAGAATGGAATCTATGGGGCTGGGATAGATCTATGGGGCAGGAATCGATGGGGCAGGAATCGATCTATGGGGCAGGGATTGATCTATGGGGCAGGGATTGATCTATGGGGCAGGGATTGGAATCTGTGGGGCAGGAATCGATCTGTGGGGCAGAACTCAATGGGGCAGAACTCAATCTATGGGGCAGGAATTGTGTCAATCTATGGGGCTGGGAATGGAATCTGTGGGGCTGAGAATGGAATCTATGGGGCTGGGGTGGGATCTATGGGGCAGGGATTGATCTATGGGGCAGGGATTGGAATCTATGGGGCAGGGATCGATCTATGGGGCAGAACTCAATGGGGCAGAACTCAATCTATGGGGCAGGACTTAAGTGTGTCAATCTATGGGGCAGGGAATGGAATCTGTGGGGCAGGAATTGAAATGTGTGGGGCTGGGGAGGATCTGTGGGGCAGGGATTGGATCTGTGGGGGCTGAGAATGGAATCTATGGGGCTTGGGAGGATCTATGGGGCAGGGATTGATCTATGGGGCAGGGATTGGAATCTATGGGGCAGGGATCGATCTATGGGGCAGGGATCGATCTATGGGGCAGGAATTGCCAGAGAAATTGGGATTTTTGGGGTTAAAAAAATGAAATTTTCGGGGCAGAAAAAGGAAACTTTGGGGGCAGAAAAACGAGGATTTTTGAGTGGAAAAATTGTGATTTTTGGAGGCTGAAAATGGCGATTTTTGGGGACAGGAAAATGAGGATTTTTCGGGGAAAAAGTAGAAATTTTTTGGGTAGAATAAATGGATTTTCGGGATAAAAAAAGGAAATTTTCGAGGGAGAAAAAAAGAGAATTTTTGGGATAGAAAATGAGAATTTTTGGGGCAGGAAAAGGGGAATTTCCAGGGCAAAAAAAGGAGGATTTTTGGGATAGAAAAAGGATATTTTTGGGGTAAAAAAAGGAGATTTTCGAGACAGAAAAAAGGATTTTGGGGGGAAAAAAACCGAATTTTTGGGGAGAAAAAGAAGAATTTTTAGAGTAAGAAAAGGAAATTTTCGGGGTGGAAAAGTGAGGATTTTTAGGGTTAAAAAATGGAATTTTCAGGGTGGGAAAATGAGGATTTTTGGGGAGGAAAAAAAGACATTTTTGGGGCAGAAAAACGGCGATTTCCAGGTGGAAAAAAATGAGGATTTTTAGGTTCAAAACTGGTGATTTTTGGAGGCTGAAAATGGGGATTTTTGGGGGAAAAATTAAGGATTTTTGGGACAAAAAAAGGGAAATTTTCCCGGTGGAAAAAAAAGGAAATTTTCGGGGTAAAAAAAAAGGAAATTTCGGGGTAAAAAAGGAGGAATTTTAAGATTAAAAAAATGAATTTTTTTGGGTAAAAAAGGGGAATTTTCAGGGCAATAAAAGGAGAATTTTTGGGATAGAAAAAGGACGTTTTCAGGGCAAAAAAGGGAGAAATTTTAAGACAAAAAAATGAAATTTTGGGAGCAAAAAGATGACATTTTTGAGGCAAAAAAGGGAGGAATTTTGAGATTAAAAAAATGAAATTTTTGGGGTAAAAAAAGGGAAATGTTTAGGTCAGAAAAATATGATTTTTGGGCCAAAAAAGGGAAGATTTTTGGGACAGAAAAATGAGGATTTTTGGGGTAAAAAAAGACATTTTCAGGGCAAAAAAAAGGAGAATTTTCAGCGGAAAAAAAAAAGGATTTTTGGGGTGAAAAAAAGCGAATTTTTGGGGCAAAAAAAAGGACATTTTTGGGGCTAAAAAATAACAATTTTTGGGGCAAAAAAAGGACTTTTTTTGGGGTGATAAAATGAGGATTTCGGAGTGGCAGAGCGAAGGTTTTTATTGGCCCCGCCCCCCCCCGCTAGGCCCCGCCCCCTCCGTCGTCGCGGTCTCGGCGATTGTCGCGATAGTCCCAGAGCCGAACGGTGCCGTCCCACTGCGGAGGGGGCGTGGTCAGCGGTGGCCACGCCCCTCGGGAAGCCACGCCCATCCCCCGATTTTTCCCCGAAAAATCCCGATTTTTGCACTGCCCAATTTTCAACAATTCCCACTTTTCCCAAAATTTCCAATTTTCAAAAGCCCATTCAAATTTCCCAATTTTTTTTTGCCCCAAATCCCAATTTTTCCCTGAAAATTCCCATAGTTTTCCCCCAAAATTCTCCAAATTTTTTTTGCCAAAATTCTGATTTTTTTCCAAAAAGATATTTTCCCTGAACAACCCTTTTCTTCCCCCCAAAGTTCCATTTTTCCTCAAAAAATCCCAGTTTTCCTTAAAATCCAATTTTTCCCTCCCAAATCCCATTTTTGCACCGAAAAAATTCCCATTTTTTTCCCCAAATCCCCAATTTTTTCCCCAAAAAATCCCAAATTTTTCCCCAAAAATCCCAATTTTCCCCCCAAAAATCCCAATTTTTCCCCCAAAATCCCAATTTTTTCCCCAAAATTCCCAATTTTTCCCCAAAAATTCCCAATTTTTTCCCCCAAAAAATCCCAATTTTTTCCCCAAAAAATCCCAATTTTTTCCCCCAAAAATTCCCAATTTTTTTCCCCAAAATTCCCAATTTTTCCCCAAAAATTCCCAATTTTTTCCCCAGAAAATCTCAATTTTTTCCCCAAAAATCCCAATTTTTTCCCCAAAAATTCCCAATTTTTCCCCCAAAAATTCCCAATTTTTCCCCCAAAATTCCCAATTTTTTCCCCAAAATTCCCAATTTTTTCCCCAAAAAATCCCAATTTTTTCCCTGAAAAATTCCCAATTTTTTCCCCCCAAAATTCCCAATTTTTTCCCCAAAAATTCCCAATTTTCCCCTCCCCAACCCCGCCCCTTTCCCCAAGCCCCGCCCACCACCGAGGCGCTGGCAAGCCACGCCCCCGAGGGGCTCCAGCTGACGTCACGCACGCAGGCTCCGTGATTGGCCAATCGCCGCAGGGCCCGCCCCGTCATGACGTCATAGACTGAGGGGGCGGGGCCAGCCAGGGAAGAAAAAAAAAAAAAAAAAAAAAAAAAAAAATTCAATTTTTTTAACCAAATTTTAACATTTTTTCCCCAATTTTTTTGCTATTTTTTGGTCATTTTTTCCCCATTTTCATCCTAATTTTTTTCTCTAAATTTTTCTCAATTTTTCCTCATTTTTCCCAATTTTTTCTCATTTTTTCCCAATTTTTGCCTCAAGTTTTTGTCATTTTTGTCCCATTTTTTTCCAATTTTTCCCCCAATTTTCTCCCATTTTTTCATCATTTTTCCCCAATTTTTCCCAATTTTTTTTCCTCATTTATTTTCCTTTTTTTCCCAATTTTTTCCGATTTCTTCCCAAATTTTTTTTCATTTTTTTCCTCATTTTTTCCCCAATTTTTCCCCCAAATTTTTCCCCATTTTTTCCCAATTTTTTTCCTCATTTATTTCCCTTTTTTTACCCAATTTTTTCCGATTTTTCCCTTTTTTTTCGTTTTTTCCTCATTTTTATCTCAATTTTCGCCCAATTTTTCCCCATTTTTTCCCAAGTTTTTTCCTCATTTATTTCCCTTTTTTCCCCCAATTTTTCCGATTTTTCCCCAAATTTTTTTTTGTTTTTTTCCTCATTTTTTCCCCAATTTTTCCCCCAAATTTCCCCATTTTTTCCCAATTTTTTTCCTCATTTATTTCCCTTTTTTTTCCCAATTA
>JAXCHO010000913.1:0-37963 GCA_036630365.1 Acanthiza pusilla
GGGAAGGCTGGGCCTGGACAAATGGGTGGGGAAGTCAAGGTGGGGATGGCCGAGCAAGTCAGTGCAGGGCAGTGGAGGGATGGAAGAGCGGGAATGGTCACTTAAGTTCATACAACATAACCTGTCAAATTCTTTGCACCCATGCCCACGCAGTAAAAGCAAAAAATCAATTGCTGCTTGATTTTGGAATATAGCATGTCTAATGCTGTCTACATCAATTAACGAGTCAGCTATCGCTATGCTGGTAGCATTACTAAACTTGGCCAACCAACAGCCAGGTTTGTTCAGGCTCCTGAGGCCTTGTGCACTTGCAAGCCCAGGAGCCGATGAAGAGGCAGTGATTATCTTGGCAGTGTTCCAGAACTCAGCTGTATCTCTGCAGGCAGAAGTAAAAGCATGTATGCTGTGAGTATGAGAGTGGTGAGTTCAGTTTTGTTGGCTCCATAGTGCAATTGTCATCTTTAGAGAAAAGAGGGTTACTTTCCCCAAAGTAGATGTATTAGAGTAATATTGTCCTGGTTTCCTTCTGCAATGATGTAGCCAGACTCTCTGCATCCATTTTCAAAGCATGTGGGTTTATTTCTTGAGTAGATGAGGTAGGGAAGTGGGACCGACCACGTGGCGGCTTCTCGCAGCTCCGTGGTGATCCCACGTGGTAAGAGGGGAGAGGGAAGTTGCAAGCAGGGAGTGAAAAATGCAGTCTGAGCAAAATTTGCTTTGTTCGCTTAGTTAACAGGTTTCCTGATGAATATGCTAATTTCTACTAACCAATTTAGGAGGAGATACAAGTTCTACGTCATTTGTGTATAGCCTATGAGAGTTCTCAGATTACCATAGCAGCTCCAGGTTTAGATCTTTGCAAAGCTGGTTTTTCCAGTTTGTATTTCAATCAGCTGGTATGCTTATTTTTTCTCTAGCTCAAACTCAGTTTTTAATTCTATTCTTTCTTTTGCTGAGTAATAATATGTAGGAGAGCTTTCTGCTCCTTCTCCAACATCTCCCCCGTTTTGATGAACTACTAAGATATAAGCTTTTTTACACATTGAAGTATACAGGGAATTGTTATTAACACTACAATTATTACTATAAACACAATTAAACTTATTTTAAAGAGTTCCTTTAGCCAAGATATGAAGTTCTAGTCATGAAACAAATTGTTTAGCTAAGATGGGTCATTTACTGTAATTTGGTTGGCTAAATTTCTTAAGTTTTGTAGTTGTTTATGAATGGATACAGTATAATTAGATAATATTATATAATACAATTTTTTAAAAAAAATTTTACAGTTATGTTTATATGGTAATGGAAGAGAATTAATGTTTTAATTAAACAAGTTGTAAGGGGTTTGTTAGGGCTTTGTGTTGTATTAGAGTTTGTAAACTTGGCTAAAGTAATTCAGGCTTTTTTGTCATTGATTTGAATTACAAGTAAAACTTTATTATAACAATTAATACAAAGAAAAAAAATCATAACATATATTCATGTAAATTATAAAGTTCATTTTGTTTTTGGGCTGTCTTTTTTGACAGATTACTTTTTCTTGTTGGTTTTGCTAGCTCAGCTGTGGGTTTTTGCTTCTCGTGTTTTTGTTTTTTTTTTTTTCTTTTTTCTTTTTTTTTTTTTTTTTCTTTTTTCTGCGACTGCTTGCTGATGTGACAGGATTTCACATACTTTTGCTGGAATTTCTTCGAGCTTTGTACCTGTGAAAACAAAAGAAAATGCCTTCTCCCAAGTTACAAGACCTGTATGGTTTTTGTATTTGTTTTGATTTTAAATTTTTAATCAAATTTGGGGGGTTGTATTTCAATTTTGCTTTTTAGGTGGTTAGGAAATATTAGTATATGAAGGGGTCAGGTCCCTCTGGAAAGCTTTTTTGAAAATTACAGACATGCAAAGCTTTATGTCGCTTTCTTTGAGGTGTAACCTGGGATTCTCCCCCTCTCTGTTGATATAAAAGGGTTTGTAAAATTTGGTATATATTTTTTGTATTATTTTTTGATTTGTGGGGGAGTAAGAAATATTGAATGGTCGGGGAGAAGTGGAATTATTTAAGGATATAGGTGATATTTGTAAAGGATACAGAGGAATATTATTAGGTTTGAATTGTTGGAAATTGTCTGTGTTAAAGTATTTGTTATGTTAGACGGTGTTGTCTTTTGTTGTAGGTGGGTCGGTGAGGAGAAAGAAGCGTCAGGTGGTGCTCGGGGCGTGAATGGCTTTGTAGATAGCAGCGGTGGGAGGTCGGTGCTGTTTGGATGGCGGCGAGGAAGTTGGAAAAAGTTTGGTGGGGTGCATGGAAAAGTTGTCGGCGAAGATAGGGGTGCTGGACGGAACCGGATTTTCGACGGTGTTTTGGGATACGGTCGTGGTGTGCTGAACACGGGGTGGATCGTTGCAGAGACGGGATGGCTCGTCTGTGTCGGGATAGGCGGCGGCGGTGGTGCTTCGTTGTCGTGGAGCCGTGGGGGAGGGATGGGTGGTGTCAAGCGGCGAATGCCGCCGGAGGCGGCAGGGGAGGTCGGGACGGGCACGGTGGCTTGTGCGGGAATGCGAACGAGAAAACAGGGACTCGTGGAGGAGGAGGGAGGGGCTGCCGCAGGCGGAAGGGGAGTGTTTCTGCGCTGCCCCGGGACGGGGGTTGGGTCGCTCGCCCGCGCCATGGTGGAGCCGTGGACCGCGCCGGCTCCAGCACGGGGAGGCGGCGAAGGGAGTGTCCGTGCCGCCGGAACGGGCAGCAGGACACGCGGGGGGGGGGGGGGGGGGGGAGGGGGGGAAAGAGGCGCGCTCGGAGGCGGCAGGGGCGGACTGCGGGGGGGGGAGGGGGGGAGGGAAGGGGAAGGGACAGGGGAGCCAGACTCTCTGCATCCATTTTCAAAGCATGTGGGTTTATTTCTTGAGTAGATGAGGTAGGGAAGTGGGACCGACCACGTGGCGGCTTCTCGCAGCTCCGTGGTGATCCCACATGGTAAGAGGGGAGAGGGAAGTTGCAAGCAGGGAGTGAAAAATGCAGTCTTAGCAAAATTTGCTTTGTTCGCTTAGTTAACAGGTTTCCTGATGAATATGCTAATTTCTACTAACCAATTTAGGAGGAGATACAAGTTCTACGTCATTTGTGTATAGCCTATGAGAGTTCTCAGATTACCATAGCAGCTCCAGGTTTAGATCTTTGCAAAGCTGGTTTTTCCAGTTTGTATTTCAATCAGCTGGTATGCTTATTTTTTCTCTAGCTCAAACTCAGTTTTTAATTCTATTCTTTCTTTTGCTGAGTAATAATATGTAGGAGAGCTTTCTGCTCCTTCTCCAACATAGATGGACCACCTTTAATTGCCATTGGCACTCTGGTCCATGCTCAGTCCGCACAGATTAAGAAAATGCCCTGCGGGAGTTGCATATGTATACTAAAACTCAAGGTTAGTTTTAGTTTGTGATTGAATTACACCGGTGTGAAACACTTGGGTAGCATGGTGTTGTGGCATTGACCCACCAAGCCATAGGGCTATTCCTTGTGCTGAGAAATGTGAAGGTGGTACAGCTATGTGCATTCAAGGTGCCTAAAATCTGCAGTTCCTGTGGGGGTAAAGCAGGGAATTTCCCACGGGGAGACAATGTATCCGGGCAGGCTGAGGAGGCAGGGGTGCTGTTCCATAACTGTGGCAGTTCAGGGGTGGTGAGAAGGATGCCGATCAGACACTTTGTGAATGGCTTCTGAGGCGCAGCAGTGCTAAGGCATAAGGGATCTTGTCCAGTTGCCTTAGCCAGGGTCACCCAGATGTTTTGCTCCAGGGGGTGTATGGGTTGCAGGTATCCTGTTAAATCACAAACAGAAGAGCAGTTACCTCCCCCCTCTTCCTGCTCCCACCCATTACTCCTGCCGACGTAAGTGCGGAGTGGGTACTTGGCACCAGTGCCATTCCCCTGGAACAGTCATAGTAACCACCTTGTTTGCTTCTGCTCCTATCACCTCAAGTGGCGATAAGACCGGGTTTCTGGGGCGTGGTGGGGGGGGGGGTGGATACCATAGCTTGGCACCTGACAAGCAAAACTATGTGGGACTTTGAATGGATAGGGAGGGCAAAACCCACAGAGAAGACTGATCCTATAGTTCCAGTAGGGAGAATATGGGTAGAAGGAGCTGTGTTTTGAGTGCTTAAAGTGAATGGTCTTTCATTTTTCCAGTGTTTGTAACAGTGCAGCTGGAGAATAACTCATCTGAAATGCTGCCTTTTTCAGCCTAGAAATGAAACTCAAGATCCTTTCAGTATAGGAGATAAGATAAAAGTGGATCTTTACTGGAGCTCCAGGGACAGTTCCAGGAAGAATATCCACAAACGCCCACCCCTCCCCCCGGCTGAATACAGTCTTCTAGGTTTTAGGAAATTAGCATCATTGATCAAAAGCACCAATTCAGAGGACAAGTGGGGATGCAATTCCCCCCAGGTCAAGCCCCTTCTCTGGAGCCCCCCCACCCTTGGTACTAGTTGGACTTGTTGACTAAAATGTGTCTTGAAGATCTTGTTGTCAGGCTTGGTTCCCAGGAAGAAGCAAGACAGGAGAGGGGCCTTGTGCCCTCCAGGGCTTGGAGCTCTGCAATGAGTTTGGTCTTTCTGGCTGGGGAAAAACTACTGGCAAGGTCACAAATACAGAAAAGTAAAAAGGCAAAAATCACTTTGGCATCAGAAACAAAGGTAAAATTAATGTAAAAAGCAAGCTAAGATACATCTGAAAACTTCTCTGCTTTCTTCATCTTCCCCTTATGCAAAGAGGCTTTTGATTTGCAGGATTTTCATTTTATCCAAAGGCATTCATTCCATAGGTGCCAAAACCATCCCACAATGATAAGTGAAATATAGTCAGTAGGGACAATAGGGACTGGCATCCACCGCAAAGGAGAGGAAAGATCATTTCCAGAACACTAGTTTTATTTAACTGTGGTGAAAAGTGGGAGCTGAGTTTTGTTTAGAATTAGCCAGAAGAAGCTCTTAATTATTCTCTGCTGCTGCTGCTCTTATACCTTTTCATAATTACTGTGGCACATTAAGATTGGCTGCTAGCAAACAATGACAAGGCTGTCTAACAAACAATGGCAATTCAAGCAATAATACAATGAGCTATACTGATGCCTTCAGGTATTTCTAGTTTTTTACTCTTCATGTAGCTGTAACTTGCTGTAGTTCTGTGCTTCTTACAAAGTGCTAAAATCCCCTGTTCCCAGCACCTTTAGCCAAAACAAGACTCTCTGAGTACAGATTCAAGGACATATTCATTGCCTTAGGGCTTGAAAATATGTAAACAACTGTGAGATGGGGGGAGCAGGCCTGGGGTGGTTAACATCATCACCTGAGGGTACGATTGGAGAATTAAGGGCCAATATGCTAATGAAACAGAACTTATAAAAGGTGAAGAGCTCGTGACTCGGGGTCCATTTTGGGTGTCGTCCCCGACAGGGGACTTTGTTTGCCTGAATCTACCTTTAAGGCCTCTGCAGGCCTTAAATAAATTGTCTGCTTTTTATACTCCTAATTTGTCTTGGCCTCTGTTTCAGGTAGCCTGTCTTTTAGGCTACAGTTTTTGGCACCCCAGCCCGGTCAAGGAAGGTCTCTACAAACCCCTCTGGGCCCAGTGCAACACCTGCATTATCACTCTGTCAACATCTACCGGGGCGGTGGCAGCCTAGAAGGTATCAGAGACCAAGGACCCTACAGAGGCACGTGAGTAGATGTATAAAGAGTACTTTTGTGATACAATTTGTGTAGAAGGAGACGTCCTTCTGAGAGAGGGCTAGGGCTAGCACTACAGTAGTGTTATAGGTTAGAGACAAAAACCAGGCCAATTAAAATAATTTGATTTATTGAGCAAGCTACAACAAGCAAAACAGCGCTGGGCGACCGTGGAGACCCTGCTCCGCCAACGGTTCGCCACTCGCCCCCCCTAATCCCTCAAGTTTTATAGTCTCTTTGACCTGGTATCCGGGAGTACTCTGCGTCTGCGCGGGCTGTTACTATGGGGTCTTCTTCTTCTGCCTTCTGGTGGTCGTGAGGCCGAAGACCGACGTCTTCCTCGGAGGGGCTCATCTCAGGGGGGCTCATACATCGCTTACTTCACTGGGTACAGGTCATCCTGACCTGACTTCGTTATCTGTTCCCTCTGTTCTTGCTTAGACATCTGTTTTTCTTGGCCTTGCTTAGCTTTTTGTTAGATAAAACTTGTGAGCTTTCTGACTCAATTTTAACCATTTATTCCCTGTGTGATAAACGAGGTTAACTCTCCTGTTGAAATTTAAAAGTTTAATAAAGAACAATAGGGGATCCAGTCAAGCAGGCAGTGTGGTTAGTAAAGGAAAGTCTTTTAAACTACCTCTACCAGTTATTTTACTATTATATCGAAATCTAGTTAATAACAGAAATTAAAACATTGGTTATATACCTCTATTCTTTATGACAAGACTACTTATATAAACAGAATAAAACCATACACACAATGAATATCTGCAAAAAGCCAACACTATATTACTACGTATTTACCACACCTGGCTTAAGCAAGATTTGATTAACAAACACACACGGTTATTTATCACAATAGCAAAGTCCTCTATGTGTGTTACTTCTGTGATCTTTCCTGTTTGTAAGTGTATGCAATGGGGGGCATCTTCTCATGTGATGAAAATCGGAAGAAGAAAATCCCTTCTAGTCCTAGGGAAAGAAAAGAAGTAGAAATGGATTTGCTAATGCCTTGTTTGAGGGTGGGGCCCGTGATGGGCCCTCACCCACCGCCGCTGTTGGGCGGCTATGGCCCGGCCTGCTCGCCGCCGCCGCTGGGCGCGGGGGGGTGGCGGCCAGTTTGCCCACCGGCTCTGGCCCAAAGGGGGGGCGGGGAGGCGGGGCCCGAGGGTGGCAACGTCATTGCCTTGGGCAGTGCCGCTCCTGCTGCTGCAATGGGCGGGGGCAGGGGCGGAGTTGAGCTGAGCGGAGAAGCTAATTTCGATGTCCCCGGGCTGAGGGGTGCCGCTCCTGCTGCCGCGATGCAAGGCAAAAATCACTTTGGCATCAGAAGCAAAGATAAAATTAATGTTAAAAAGCAAGCTAAGATACATCTGAAAACTTCTCTGCTTTCTTCATCTTCCCCTTATGCAAAGAGGCTTTTGATTTGCAGGATTTTCATTTTATCCAAAGGCATTCATTCCATAGGTGCCAAAACCATCCCAATGATAAGTGAAGTACAGTCAGTAGGGACAATAGGGACTGGCATCAACCACAAAGGAGAGGAAAGATCATTTCCAGAACAATAGTTTTATTTAACTGTGGTGAAAAGTGTGAGCTGAGTTTTGTTAAGAATTAAAGAGTAAAGGCAGATCACTATAACAAATCTCAAAACCAAGAAAAGTATGGCAATTACTTAGGGTGATGACTATAAGGAAAGTAATATTATTAAAAAGTTAGAGAACAAGGGATGGAATTGTTTTTCAAATTTCTTGTGTTGCTCTAAGCCTTCTTTTCCTTGTGGGTAGGCTTGTGATCAAGGCTATGAAAACAGCCAAGGTCATCATTTTCAGACCTGTTGAAATATGGTGATTTACACTGGAAGCACTAACAACTCTAGAGAGCTGCTGTAGGAGCTGGCTATTCGGCTTTGTATCCTGCAATACCCCAGGACGACATTGTATCTTTCAGCAGATGAACTACACCACACCAGGAGACCTCAGTGAACATGTTGACATTGTGCTTAGCTGCTTGACAATCTCCCAGGTCCAGGTCACCTGGTTAATTTGCTCTCCAAGGAGAGCTATAGGAAATCAGCTAGTTCTGCCCATTGCTCACTAACAGCTCTTCTCCAAAGACAGCACACATCAGCCTGCGCTCTGGAAGTTCTGCTTACTGCAGTTTTCCAACACTATTGCAAATAAACGTTTTGCTTTCTGTCATCCCAAAACTTGCAGCACATGCCTTTGAAGATTCATAGAATGAAATCTCCAGTCTAGAAGACTGAATCACAAATTATATGTTACATTTTGGTTTGATAAACATTAAAACCAGTAACTTGGAAGGCCACTCCACACTGTGGGTGTACAGAATTTAACATTACAAATTCACTTGCTACTAGAGCAGGGTTGAAAGCAAACCAGAAAATGACTTGCTGGTAACAAATCATGAATAGTTGCTTGGATTTCTGCATCTCCTCTTGGAATTTTAACTCCGGCATGTAGCCACCATGTGGTATCAAAAGCCTAATAGGCAGGTTTTCTTGATTCCTATCTCGATTCTGGGCGTTCCACTCCCCAAGGTCACCTAGCTGCTGTGTTCCATTATCTCATCCAGAGGATTTCCTGTTTTATTAATTAAAAGGCTCATTATCACATTTGTGCATGCTTGGGGAGCAGTCTCAATCAGTCTATTTCTCATAGTAACAGATGTTCCCCATAAAAATCGCTGTTTCCATCCCTTTTTCTTTCATTCACTGGGTGCGATTTCACAGGTCACACCACAGGCGCACAGAGCATGGTTAATTATTCCCTGTGGGCTATTTGGCACCACATCCCTGAGCAGCCAAGGCGAGCAAATTAGTACCCTGTGCATTAATTTCAAGTGCATTCTGCTCAAAAGAATTTGGCTGCAACACCAAGAATTTCTTTGAATTTGCTGCATCCAAAGTTATAACTGAGAGTTTGAGATCACTTTCAAAATCATCAGCAGGAGTATCAGCAAAAACCAGACTGAATATCATGTGACAGCGCAAGACAGTTCATTGACAAGATTCAATGAACTCTTGCTTAACGAGCACTTAAGGCACACCAAGGAAAAGCAAGCAACAACAAAGCAAATAAAGTCCAGGAAATCAAAACAGAAACGAACGAGGAACTATCTCTCGCTCCCTCTGTGTGTGTGTGTGTGTGTGTGTGTGTGTGTGCAGGTTGTCGGGAAGAGGAAGCCTGACACCACATTTGTGATCATCAGAACTCAGTTTATTGCCTTTCAGCTACACAATATATACGTTACTTAATTAGCCTCATACATATTGCAAAAGCTAAGCTCAGGATAGGCTGCTGTCCACCTGCGTTAATCAGCTTGTTTGGCAGTCTTGTGGTATCTTCTTCTTCATTGTTTGTGTGTCTCAGTTCCGCTTCTCATGGGAACTCCTTGTGCTTCTCAGGTCTTGTTTCTCATGGGAATCTTACTTGCTTATCAAGGGCCCACAAGCTGCAGCTGTGGCTCTGGATGTTCCTTAGCTCTTAACCATTGCAGTGCCAGATCCTCCACATTTCCCACATTTCCCCCTGTTTCTTTAATGGTTACAAAGCACTAGTTAATTTCTTAGTTAAGCAGTTAAACATTAATTGAACAATTAAAACAGTAATTATAATGATTATCAATAGCCGTAGTCCTTTCTTCAGCAGTTGAGCCAGCCAAGGAGAAAGTCTGAGCTGACAGCCAGTCATTGCAAAGCACAGCAAAACAACCTTTTGAAAGTTATTATTATCAAAAGCAACAACAACACTGTCTTACACAAATTCTTGAGCTACTCAGTGATTCTTCAGCTTTGAGCAACCTCTCCACTTCAACTTGTTATTATAAGGTTACTTAAAATAATTTTTCTAGCAAGTACTACTTTAGCTAATTGAAACTGTGAAAACAATATACACCGTTGCTCTAAAGTCTCTGCCAAGCTCTAATCTTGATTAAAGAGTCCATGGTTTTTTCTGAACTCTAATTCTTGATTCTGATCAGGTGAGTAGGTAATTGCTTCAAACTTGTTGATGATAGAACACATGCATACTCTCTTCTCTAGGTTAACAGGTTAACATTTGAGCTTTGTCATTACATGTTATTATACACTCAATTGTGGGTTTTGCATTATGAGCAAAGGTAATTAAGGCAACAGATACAACTACAGGTGCAATACATAAGAGAAAGAGAACAGTACTTTAAAAATATACAGATCATTAACCATTTAACTATTAGCTACTACCCAGAGTCTACAATCACGGGAGAGTCCCATTTTACAGGTGAGACTTGAAGACCTTTCCCGGGCAAGGTTGTCAAGTTTACCTGAAAAGGGGTTCCAGCTCTCCAAGCCCAATTGGTGAGCCAAAATGACTCAATTGCAGTTTTAGGGTAGAAACATCTGGGATTAAAGATTCAGTACCCGATCAGCTTAGGGCCAGGACTTGGCCAGAGCCCAGGCCTTACCTGAGAGGGTCTCTCTAAATCTTCTAAACAAGCTTCTATTAATATCAATTCTTTCAAGCAATATACTTCTTGCAGATCGGCGTTGTGGTTTAGTTTTAACTAAATAATCAATGGTACCATAAACAAATTACAAATAGCTGTGAACAAAGAGACACATATGTATAGCATCAAATAATGTTTTCTGGGTAATGCTCTCTGTAAAAGCTTAGTAAATTCATATCATTACTTTAACAACACATCTAGAATTTCATGTTTTGACAGAACTTAAACTTTAACTTCACTTAAAATTAAGATAAATCTAACAGAGCTTAAAGTTAACATCATTGAAAGCAAAAATTAATGTCAAGCACTTAAAAAATAAGTCCTATCTCATAGGTGCCTCTACCCAGACTTACATGCTGATAAAATACAAATTAACAGAGACAATTCACACACATGTACAGGAAAACAAAATTAAACTTGCCTTTGCTAAAGTTATTATGGGGCTAACTGACTCTTAGGCCACAAAATGCTTTACAGAATTGGCCTCAGGATGCTACTCAGCCAGTTCTGGCTCTGAAGCAGCAAGTTACACCCCTCTGCCAGCTGTTACAAATTCACTAAACAACACCACCACTCACAAACATGGAAATTTTCTTCACTCGACTACAAGCGTCTGTTTTCTCTTTTCTTTCTTTCAGAGGTTACCAAAATTCAACTTCTTAATCAAACTGAAAACCAACAGACTTTACATAAATTTTGATCAACTTAAAGTTGACAGGTCTGACTTATAAACTCAAAAGACATAAAAGACTCAAACAACATTCTTAGTACATTTGCTGCAGCACTTTCACACTTGTATGCACACAGATACTGATTAAGGTATACCTATGGAAAGAAAAATAGTCCTTTGAATTCAGTGAGGTAGTCACTCTGAATGCCTTTGCATTCTTTTAACTTTAAATTTACTAAAATTAGATACAAGATTAAGAGTATACCTTAAGAGTTTTAGATACAGCAGAATTTAACTTATTTTGACTTTCTTCGCACAAGAAACTACTGAAAATTCATCATACAGCAGTTAAACATTTGCAAATAATATCAAGAAATAAATCTAAAGTGTGGCAGATTTACAGTCATGTGGAAAATGCCTGTTCACTCCTCTAAGATAAATGTAAGTTTATTAAGATGTTTTCGAGATGCAGCTTTACTCACAGGGATGATAGCACTGCACGTTCTTGGAAAATTGCATTTAAGACCTGCTTAACTTGCTGATGGTAAGACAGCTTTCTGTAAAAATAATTACAAACGGTTTGAGATGTAAAGCACATGTGTCTACATGGCAAAAACAATTGCATTTAAATTGTCTTATTAAAGCTGTATAGGCAGACAGGTAAAGCTGGCACCACGCTACATGTTTTTACAGTAGAGGATCGTGAGCTAATTATATTCGATTTCCAAACAGCTTCTGCAGATAACAAACATGGAGTTAGGCCTAGTATAGGCCCCACCCTCAGCCTGCCCAGATACCTTGTCTCCCCGTGGGAAATTCCCTGCTTTACCCCCACAGGAACTGCAGATTTTAGGCACCTTGAATGCACATAGCTGTACCACCTTCACATTTCTCAGCACAAGGAATAGCCCTATGGCTTGGTGGGTCAATGCCACAACACCATGCTACCCAAGTGTTTCACACCGGTGTAATTCAATCACAAACTAAAACTAACCTTGAGTTTTAGTATACATATGCAACTCCCACAGGGCATTTTCTTAATCTGTGTGGACTGAGCATGGACCAGAGTGCCAATGGCAATTAAAGGTGGTCCATCTACTTTGGGGAAAGTAACCCTCTTTTCTCTAAAGATGACAATTGCACTATGGAGCCAACAAAACTGAACTCACCACTCATACTCACAGCATACATGCTTTTACTTCTGCCTGCAGAGATACAGCTGAGTTCTGGAACACTGCCACTTCATCGGCTCCTGGGCTTGCAAGTGCACAAGGCCTCAGGAGCCTGAACAAACCTGGCTGTTGGTTGGCCAAGTTTAGTAATGCTACCAGCATAGCGATAGCTGACTCGTTAATTGATGTAGACAGCATTAGACATGCTATATTCCAAAATCAAGCAGCAATTGATTTTTTGCTTTTACTGCGTGGGCATGGGTGCAAAGAATTTGACAGGTTATGTTGTATGAACTTAAGTGACCATTCCCGCTCTTCCATCCCTCCACTGCCCTGCACTGACTTGCTCGGCCATCCCCACCTTGACTTCCCCACCCATTTGTCCAGGCCCAGCCTTGCCTTCCCTTCTCCTTCTGGGACTCTCATTGCCTTGCCTACCTCCCCCTTGCCTTGCCTTGCCCTGTAAACACAGCAGTTGCCTTCTGTTGCCCTCAAAGCCCTCACTTGCCTTGCAGGACCTTGCTCACCCCTCCCCCACCTGGAATTCAAGACCCTTCTTTTCGTGACAATTCTTCAACTTGCCTTGCCCTGCCTGCTTCCCTCAGGAAGCCTTCAAGGCCTTCACATACCCGCAGTGTTTCAGGAGCATGGAAGAGGAAGCCCATAGGAGGTCACGTGAAGCCAGACCTGTCTGTCCCAGCAGCTTTTGCCTGGCATCAATTCTTGCATGTATGGAATTTTGGACAGGCAATCCACATTTGTCTTCTGGGCTCCGGAACCAAAATGACAGTTCTTCTGCATTGGAAGGAAAGCAGGTAGCCCCAGTGTTTTAGGTGCAGATTAGAGATGGTGCAGGTGAGAGCAAGGCCAGTCAAATCAGTCTTTCCTGGCCACTTCCGCCTGCCAGCAATCTATGAACCTCACCTGTCTTGCCTTGCTAAACCACCATTGCTGTGCATTCCCTTTCATGCCCATTCCCTACCCTAGACCTGCTTACTGCTTGTGTCTGCGACTGAATTCATGTCAAAGGCCCTGCCATATTTGGTCCTGTGCTTGTTGTGCATGTCCACGAGATAATGAAGAAAAGAGAATGAAGAAAACTTTCTTGCTTGACTCCACTTCCTCCTTCCGGTTTTCCTAGCACCTTCAGTTTCAACTCTGTGATTAAAACTTCCGGTCTCCCTAGCACACTCCGATTCAACTCTATGATACAAAACTTCCGGTCTTCCTAGCACCTTCAGTTTTAACTCTGTGGTTAAAACTTCCGGTCTCCCTAGCACATCCAATTTTTAACTCTGTCATACCAACTTCCGGCCTTCCTAGCACATCCGGTTTTTGTAACCAACTCTACTTTTGCTTGTATTGTAGCCTAAAAGACAGGCTACCTGAAACAGAGGCCAAGACAAATTAGGAGTATAAAAAGCAGACAATTTATTTAAGGCCTGCAGAGGCCTTAAAGGTAGATTCAGGCAAACAAAGTCCCCTGTCGGGGACGACACCCAAAATGGACCCCGAGTCACGAGCTCTTCACCTTTTATAAGTTCTGTTTCATTAGCATATTGGCCCTTAATTCTCCAATCGTACCCTCAGGTGATGATGTTAACCACCCCAGGCCTGCTCCCCCCATCTCACAGTTGTTTACATATTTTCAAGCCCTAAGGCAATGAATATGTCCTTGAATCTGTACTCAGAGAGTCTTGTTTTGGCTAAAGGTGCTGGGAACAGGGGATTTTAGCACTTTGTAAGAAGCACAGAACTACAGCAAGTTACAGCTACATGAAGAGTAAAAAACTAGAAATACCTGAAGGCATCAGTATAGCTCATTGTATTATTGCTTGAATTGCCATTGTTTGTTAGACAGCCTTGTCATTGTTTGCTAGCAGCCAATCTTAATGTGCCACAGTAATTATGAAAAGGTATAAGAGCAGCAGCAGCAGAGAATAATTAAGAGCTTCTTCTGGCTAATTCTAAACAAAACTCAGCTCCCACTTTTCACCACAGTTAAATAAAACTAGTGTTCTGGAAATGATCTTTCCTCTCCTTTGCGGTGGATGCCAGTCCCTATTGTCCCTACTGACTATATTTCACTTATCATTGTGGGATGGTTTTGGCACCTATGGAATGAATGCCTTTGGATAAAATGAAAATCCTGCAAATCAAAAGCCTCTTTGCATAAGGGGAAGATGAAGAAAGCAGAGAAGTTTTCAGATGTATCTTAGCTTGCTTTTTACATTAATTTTACCTTTGCTTCTGATGCCAAAGTGATTTTTGCCTTTTTACTTTTCTGTATTTGTGACCTTGCCAGTAGTTTTTCCCCAGCCAGAAAGACCAAACTCATTGCAGAGCTCCAAGCCCTGGAGGGCACAAGGCCCCTCTCCTGTCTTGCTTCTTCCTGGGAACCAAGCCTGACAACAAGATCTTCAAGACACATTTTAGTCAACAAGTCCAACTAGTACCAAGGGTGGGGGGGCTCCAGAGAAGGGGCTTGACCTGGGGGGAATTGCATCCCCACTTGTCCTCTGAATTGGTGCTTTTGATCAATGATGCTAATTTCCTAAAACCTAGAAGACTGTATTCAGCCGGGGGGAGGGGTGGGCGTTTGTGGATATTCTTCCTGGAACTGTCCCTGGAGCTCCAGTAAAGATCCACTTTTATCTTATCTCCTATACTGAAAGGATCTTGAGTTTCATTTCTAGGCTGAAAAAGGCAGCATTTCAGATGAGTTATTCTCCAGCTGCACTGTTACAAACACTGGAAAAATGAAAGACCATTCACTTTAAGCACTCAAAACACAGCTCCTTCTACCCATATTCTCCCTACTGGAACTATAGGATCAGTCTTCTCTGTGGGTTTTGCCCTCCCTATCCATTCAAAGTCCCACATAGTCTTGCTTGTCAGGTGCCAAGCTATGGTATCCACCCCCCCCCCCACCACGCCCCAGAAACCCGGTCTTATCGCCACTTGAGAAGCAAACAAGTGGGTTACTATGACGGGTTTCCAGGGGAGAGTGGCACTGGGGGGGGGTGGATACCAAGCTACCCACCCGCACTTACGTCGGCAGGACTTAATGGATGGGAGGGAAACAACAGAGAAGACTGCTCTTCTGTTTGTGATTTAACAGGATACCTGCAACCCATACACCCCCTGGAGCAAAACATCTGGGTGACCCTGGCTAAGGCAACTGGACAAGATCCCTTATGCCTTAGCACTGCTGCGCCTCAGAAGCCATTCACAAAGTGTCTGATCGGCATCCTTCTCACCACCCCTGAACTGCCACAGTTATGGAACAGCACCCCTGCCTCCTCAGCCTGCCCGGATACATTGTCTCCCCGTGGGAAATTCCCTGCTTTACCTCCACAGGAACTGCAGATTTTAGGCACCTTGAATGCACATAGCTGTACCACCTTCACATTTCTCAGCACAAGGAATAGCCCTATGGCTTGGTGGGTCAATGCCACAACACCATGCTACCCAAGTGTTTCACACCGGTGTAATTCAATCACAAACTAAAACTAACCTTGAGTTTTAGTATACATATACAACTCCCGCAGGGCATTTTCTTAATCTGTGCGGACTGAGCATGGACCAGAGTGCCAATGGCAATTAAAGGTGGTCCATCTACTTTGGGGAAAGTAACCCTCTTTTCTCTAAAGATGACAATTGCACTATGGAGCCAACAAAACTGAACTCACCACTCTCATACTCACAGCATACATGCTTTTACTTCTGCCTGCAGAGATACAGCTGAGTTCTGGAACACTGCCAAGATAATCACTGCCTCTTCATCGGCTCCTGGGCTTGCAAGTGCACAAGGCCTCAGGAGCCTGAACAAACCTGGCTGTTGGTTGGCCAAGTTTAGTAATGCTACCAGCATAGCGATAGCTGACTCGTTAATTGATGTAGACAGCATTAGACATGCTATATTCCAAAATCAAGCAGCAATTGATTTTTTGCTTTTACTGCGTGGGCATGGGTGCAAAGAATTTGACAGGTTATGTTGTATGAACTTAAGTGACCATTCCCGCTCTTCCATCCCTCCACTGCCCTGCACTGACTTGCTCGGCCATCCCCACCTTGACTTCCCCACCCATTTGTCCAGGCCCAGCCTTCCCTTCCCTTCTCCTTCTGGGACTCTCATTGCCTTGCCTACCTCCCCCTTGCCTTGCCTTGCCCTGTAAACACAGCAGTTGCCTTCTGTTGCCCTCAAAGCCCTCACTTGCCTTGCAGGACCTTGCTCACCCCTCCCCCACCTGGAATTCAAGACCCTTCTTTTCGTGACAATTCTTCAACTTGCCTTGCCCTGCCTGCTTCCCTCAGGAAGCCTTCAAGGCCTTCACATACCCGCAGTGTTTCAGGAGCATGGAAGAGGAAGCCCATAGGAGGTCACGTGAAGCCAGACCTGTCTGTCCCAGCAGCTTTTGCCTGGCATCAATTCTTGCATGTATGGAATTTTGGACAGGCAATCCACATTTGTCTTCTGGGCTCCGGAACCAAAATGACAGTTCTTCTGCATTGGAAGGAAAGCAGGTAGCCCCAGTGTTTTAGGTGCAGATTAGAGATGGTGCAGGTGAGAGCAAGGCCAGTCAAATCAGTCTTTCCTGGCCACTTCCGCCTGCCAGCAATCTATGAACCTCACCTGTCTTGCCTTGCTAAACCACCATTGCTGTGCATTCCCTTTCATGCCCATTCCCTACCCTAGACCTGCTTACTGCTTGTGTCTGCGACTGAATTCATGTCAAAGGCCCTGCCATATTTGGTCCTGTGCTTGTTGTGCATGTCCACGAGATAATGAAGAAAAGAGAATGAAGAAAACTTTCTTGCTTGACTCCACTTCCTCCTTCCGGTTTTCCTAGCACCTTCAGTTTCAACTCTGTGATTAAAACTTCCGGTCTCCCTAGCACACTCCGATTCAACTCTATGATACAAAACTTCCGGTCTTCCTAGCACCTTCAGTTTTAACTCTGTGGTTAAAACTTCCGGTCTCCCTAGCACATCCAATTTTTAACTCTGTCATACCAACTTCCGGCCTTCCTAGCACATCCGGTTTTTGTAACCAACTCTACTTTTGCTTGTATTGTAGCCTAAAAGACAGGCTACCTGAAACAGAGGCCAAGACAAATTAGGAGTATAAAAAGCAGACAATTTATTTAAGGCCTGCAGAGGCCTTAAAGGTAGATTCAGGCAAACAAAGTCCCCTGTCGGGGACGACACCCAAAATGGACCCCGAGTCACGAGCTCTTCACCTTTTATAAGTTCTGTTTCATTAGCATATTGGCCCTTAATTCTCCAATCGTACCCTCAGGTGATGATGTTAACCACCCCAGGCCTGCTCCCCCCATCTCACAGTTGTTTACATATTTTCAAGCCCTAAGGCAATGAATATGTCCTTGAATCTGTACTCAGAGAGTCTTGTTTTGGCTAAAGGTGCTGGGAACAGGGGATTTTAGCACTTTGTAAGAAGCACAGAACTACAGCAAGTTACAGCTACATGAAGAGTAAAAAACTAGAAATACCTGAAGGCATCAGTATAGCTCATTGTATTATTGCTTGAATTGCCATTGTTTGTTAGACAGCCTTGTCATTGTTTGCTAGCAGCCAATCTTAATGTGCCACAGTAATTATGAAAAGGTATAAGAGCAGCAGCAGCAGAGAATAATTAAGAGCTTCTTCTGGCTAATTCTAAACAAAACTCAGCTCCCACTTTTCACCACAGTTAAATAAAACTAGTGTTCTGGAAATGATCTTTCCTCTCCTTTGCGGTGGATGCCAGTCCCTATTGTCCCTACTGACTATATTTCACTTATCATTGTGGGATGGTTTTGGCACCTATGGAATGAATGCCTTTGGATAAAATGAAAATCCTGCAAATCAAAAGCCTCTTTGCATAAGGGGAAGATGAAGAAAGCAGAGAAGTTTTCAGATGTATCTTAGCTTGCTTTTTACATTAATTTTACCTTTGCTTCTGATGCCAAAGTGATTTTTGCCTTTTTACTTTTCTGTATTTGTGACCTTGCCAGTAGTTTTTCCCCAGCCAGAAAGACCAAACTCATTGCAGAGCTCCAAGCCCTGGAGGGCACAAGGCCCCTCTCCTGTCTTGCTTCTTCCTGGGAACCAAGCCTGACAACAAGATCTTCAAGACACATTTTAGTCAACAAGTCCAACTAGTACCAAGGGTGGGGGGGCTCCAGAGAAGGGGCTTGACCTGGGGGGAATTGCATCCCCACTTGTCCTCTGAATTGGTGCTTTTGATCAATGATGCTAATTTCCTAAAACCTAGAAGACTGTATTCAGCCGGGGGGAGGGGTGGGCGTTTGTGGATATTCTTCCTGGAACTGTCCCTGGAGCTCCAGTAAAGATCCACTTTTATCTTATCTCCTATACTGAAAGGATCTTGAGTTTCATTTCTAGGCTGAAAAAGGCAGCATTTCAGATGAGTTATTCTCCAGCTGCACTGTTACAAACACTGGAAAAATGAAAGACCATTCACTTTAAGCACTCAAAACACAGCTCCTTCTACCCATATTCTCCCTACTGGAACTATAGGATCAGTCTTCTCTGTGGGTTTTGCCCTCCCTATCCATTCAAAGTCCCACATAGTCTTGCTTGTCAGGTGCCAAGCTATGGTATCCACCCCCCCCCCCACCACGCCCCAGAAACCCGGTCTTATCGCCACTTGAGGTGATAGGAGCAGAAGCAAACAAGGTGGTTACTATGACTGTTCCAGGGGAATGGCACTGGTGCCAAGTACCCACTCCGCACTTACGTCGGCAGGAGTAATGGGTGGGAGCAGGAAGAGGGGGGAGGTAACTGCTCTTCTGTTTGTGATTTAACAGGATACCTGCAACCCATACACCCCCTGGAGCAAAACATCTGGGTGACCCTGGCTAAGGCAACTGGACAAGATCCCTTATGCCTTAGCACTGCTGCGCCTCAGAAGCCATTCACAAAGTGTCTGATCGGCATCCTTCTCACCACCCCTGAACTGCCACAGTTATGGAACAGCACCCCTGCCTCCTCAGCCTGCCCGGATACATTGTCTCCCCGTGGGAAATTCCCTGCTTTACCCCCACAGGAACTGCAGATTTTAGGCACCTTGAATGCACATAGCTGTACCACCTTCACATTTCTCAGCACAAGGAATAGCCCTATGGCTTGGTGGGTCAATGCCACAACACCATGCTACCCAAGTGTTTCACACCGGTGTAATTCAATCACAAACTAAAACTAACCTTGAGTTTTAGTATACATATGCAACTCCCGCAGGGCATTTTCTTAATCTGTGCGGACTGAGCATGGACCAGAGTGCCAATGGCAATTAAAGGTGGTCCATCTACTTTGGGGAAAGTAACCCTCTTTTCTCTAAAGATGACAATTGCACTATGGAGCCAACAAAACTGAACTCACCACTCTCATACTCACAGCATACATGCTTTTACTTCTGCCTGCAGAGATACAGCTGAGTTCTGGAACACTGCCAAGATAATCACTGCCTCTTCATCGGCTCCTGGGCTTGCAAGTGCACAAGGCCTCAGGAGCCTGAACAAACCTGGCTGTTGGTTGGCCAAGTTTAGTAATGCTACCAGCATAGCGATAGCTGACTCGTTAATTGATGTAGACAGCATTAGACATGCTATATTCCAAAATCAAGCAGCAATTGATTTTTTGCTTTTACTGCGTGGGCATGGGTGCAAAGAATTTGACAGGTTATGTTGTATGAACTTAAGTGACCATTCCCGCTCTTCCATCCCTCCACTGCCCTGCACTGACTTGCTCGGCCATCCCCACCTTGACTTCCCCACCCATTTGTCCAGGCCCAGCCTTGCCTTCCCTTCTCCTTCTGGGACTCTCATTGCCTTGCCTACCTCCCCCTTGCCTTGCCTTGCCCTGTAAACACAGCAGTTGCCTTCTGTTGCCCTCAAAGCCCTCACTTGCCTTGCAGGACCTTGCTCACCCCTCCCCCACCTGGAATTCAAGACCCTTCTTTTCGTGACAATTCTTCAACTTGCCTTGCCCTGCCTGCTTCCCTCAGGAAGCCTTCAAGGCCTTCACATACCCGCAGTGTTTCAGGAGCATGGAAGAGGAAGCCCATAGGAGGTCACGTGAAGCCAGACCTGTCTGTCCCAGCAGCTTTTGCCTGGCATCAATTCTTGCATGTATGGAATTTTGGACAGGCAATCCACATTTGTCTTCTGGGCTCCGGAACCAAAATGACAGTTCTTCTGCATTGGAAGGAAAGCAGGTAGCCCCAGTGTTTTAGGTGCAGATTAGAGATGGTGCAGGTGAGAGCAAGGCCAGTCAAATCAGTCTTTCCTGGCCACTTCCGCCTGCCAGCAATCTATGAACCTCACCTGTCTTGCCTTGCTAAACCACCATTGCTGTGCATTCCCTTTCATGCCCATTCCCTACCCTAGACCTGCTTACTGCTTGTGTCTGCGACTGAATTCATGTCAAAGGCCCTGCCATGTTTGGTCCTGTGCTTGTTGTGCATGTCCACGAGATAATGAAGAAAAGAGAATGAAGAAAACTTTCTTGCTTGACTCCACTTCCTCCTTCCGGTTTTCCTAGCACCTTCAGTTTCAACTCTGTGATTAAAACTTCCGGTCTCCCTAGCACACTCCGATTCAACTCTATGATACAAAACTTCCGGTCTTCCTAGCACCTTCAGTTTTAACTCTGTGGTTAAAACTTCCGGTCTCCCTAGCACATCCAATTTTTAACTCTGTCATACCAACTTCCGGCCTTCCTAGCACATCCGGTTTTTGTAACCAACTCTACTTTTGCTTGTATTGTAGCCTAAAAGACAGGCTACCTGAAACAGAGGCCAAGACAAATTAGGAGTATAAAAAGCAGACAATTTATTTAAGGCCTGCAGAGGCCTTAAAGGTAGATTCAGGCAAACAAAGTCCCCTGTCGGGGACGACACCCAAAATGGACCCCGAGTCACGAGCTCTTCACCTTTTATAAGTTCTGTTTCATTAGCATATTGGCCCTTAATTCTCCAATCGTACCCTCAGGTGATGATGTTAACCACCCCAGGCCTGCTCCCCCCATCTCACAGTTGTTTACATATTTTCAAGCCCTAAGGCAATGAATATGTCCTTGAATCTGTACTCAGAGAGTCTTGTTTTGGCTAAAGGTGCTGGGAACAGGGGATTTTAGCACTTTGTAAGAAGCACAGAACTACAGCAAGTTACAGCTACATGAAGAGTAAAAAACTAGAAATACCTGAAGGCATCAGTATAGCTCATTGTATTATTGCTTGAATTGCCATTGTTTGTTAGACAGCCTTGTCATTGTTTGCTAGCAGCCAATCTTAATGTGCCACAGTAATTATGAAAAGGTATAAGAGCAGCAGCAGCAGAGAATAATTAAGAGCTTCTTCTGGCTAATTCTAAACAAAACTCAGCTCCCACTTTTCACCACAGTTAAATAAAACTAGTGTTCTGGAAATGATCTTTCCTCTCCTTTGCGGTGGATGCCAGTCCCTATTGTCCCTACTGACTATATTTCACTTATCATTGTGGGATGGTTTTGGCACCTATGGAATGAATGCCTTTGGATAAAATGAAAATCCTGCAAATCAAAAGCCTCTTTGCATAAGGGGAAGATGAAGAAAGCAGAGAAGTTTTCAGATGTATCTTAGCTTGCTTTTTACATTAATTTTACCTTTGTTTCTGATGCCAAAGTGATTTTTGCCTTTTTACTTTTCTGTATTTGTGACCTTGCCAGTAGTTTTTCCCCAGCCAGAAAGACCAAACTCATTGCAGAGCTCCAAGCCCTGGAGGGCACAAGGCCCCTCTCCTGTCTTGCTTCTTCCTGGGAACCAAGCCTGACAACAAGATCTTCAAGACACATTTTAGTCAACAAGTCCAACTAGTACCAAGGGTGGGGGGGCTCCAGAGAAGGGGCTTGACCTGGGGGGAATTGCATCCCCACTTGTCCTCTGAATTGGTGCTTTTGATCAATGATGCTAATTTCCTAAAACCTAGAAGACTGTATTCAGCCGGGGGGAGGGGTGGGCGTTTGTGGATATTCTTCCTGGAACTGTCCCTGGAGCTCCAGTAAAGATCCACTTTTATCTAATCTCCTATACTGAAAGGATCTTGAGTTTCATTTCTAGGCTGAAAAAGGCAGCATTTCAGATGAGTTATTCTCCAGCTGCACTGTTACAAACACTGGAAAAATGAAAGACCGTTCACTTTAAGCACTCAAAACACAGCTCCTTCTACCCATATTCTCCCTACTGGAACTATAGGATCAGTCTTCTCTGTGGGTTTTGCCCTCCCTATCCATTCAAAGTCCCACATAGTCTTGCTTGTCAGGTGCCAAGCTATGGTATCCACCCCCCCCCCCCACCACGCCCCAGAAACCCGGTCTTATCGCCACTTGAGGTGATAGGAGCAGAAGCAAACAAGGTGGTTACTATCACTGTTCCAGGGGAATGGCACTGGTGCCAAGTACCCACTCCGCACTTACGTCGGCAGGAGTAATGGGTGGGAGCAGGAAGAGGGGGGAGGTAACTGCTCTTCTGTTTGTGATTTAACAGGATACCTGCAACCCATACACCCCCTGGAGCAAAACATCTGGGTGACCCTGGCTAAGGCAACTGGACAAGATCCCTTATGCCTTAGCACTGCTGCGCCTCAGAAGCCATTCACAAAGTGTCTGATCGGCATCCTTCTCACCACCCCTGAACTGCCACAGTTATGGAACAGCACCCCTGCCTCCTCAGCCTACCCGGATACATTGTCTCCCCGTGGGAAATTCCCTGCTTTACCCCCACAGGAACTGCAGATTTTAGGCACCTTGAATGCACATAGCTGTACCACCTTCACATTTCTCAGCACAAGGAATAGCCCTATGGCTTGGTGGGTCAATGCCACAACACCATGCTACCCAAGTGTTTCACACCGGTGTAATTCAATCACAAACTAAAACTAACCTTGAGTTTTAGTATACATATGCAACTCCCGCAGGGCATTTTCTTAATCTGTGCGGACTGAGCATGGACCAGAGTGCCAATGGCAATTAAAGGTGGTCCATCTACTTTGGGGAAAGTAACCCTCTTTTCTCTAAAGATGACAATTGCACTATGGAGCCAACAAAACTGAACTCACCACTCTCATACTCACAGCATACATGCTTTTACTTCTGCCTGCAGAGATACAGCTGAGTTCTGGAACACTGCCAAGATAATCACTGCCTCTTCATCGGCTCCTGGGCTTGCAAGTGCACAAGGCCTCAGGAGCCTGAACAAACCTGGCTGTTGGTTGGCCAAGTTTAGTAATGCTACCAGCATAGCGATAGCTGACTTGTTAATTGATGTAGACAGCATTAGACATGCTATATTCCAAAATCAAGCAGCAATTGATTTTTTGCTTTTACTGCGTGGGCATGGGTGCAAAGAATTTGACAGGTTATGTTGTATGAACTTAAGTGACCATTCCCGCTCTTCCATCCCTCCACTGCCCTGCACTGATTTGCTCAGCCATCCCCACCTTGACTTCCCCACCCATTTGTCCAGGCCCAGCCTTGCCTTCCCTTCCCTTCCCTTCCCTTCCCTTCCCTTCCCTTCCCTTCTTTTTCTAGAACTCTCATTGTCTTGCTTATCTCTCCCTTGCCTTGCCTTGCCCTGTAAATGCAGCAGTTGCCTTCTGTTGCCCTCAAAGCCTTCACTTGCCTTGCAGGACCTTGCTCACCCCTCCCCCACCTGGAATTCAAGACCCCTCTTTTCGTGGCATTTCTTCAACTTGCCTTGCCCTGCCTGCTTCCCTCAGGAAGCCTTCAAGGCCTTCACATACCCGCAGCGTTTCAGGAGCATGGAAGAGGAAGCCCATAGGAGCCAAACCCGTCTGTCCCAGCAGCTTTTTTCTGGCATCAATTCTTGCATGTACAGGATTTTGGACTGGCAATCCACATTTGTCTTCTGAGCTCTGGGACCAAGATGACAGTTCTTCTGCATTGGAAGGAAAGCAGGTAGCCCCAGTGTTTTAGGTGCAGATTAGAGCTGGCACAGGTGAGAGCAAGACTGTTATTATACACTCAATTGTGGGTTTTGCATTATGAGCAAAGGTAATTAAGGCAACAGATACAACTACAGGTGCAATACATAAGAGATAGAGAACAGTACTTTAAAAATATACAGATCATTAACCATTTAACTATTAGCTACTACCCAGAGTCCACAATCACGGGAGAGTCCCATTTTACAGGTGAGACTTGAAGACCTTTCCCGGGCAAGGTTGTCAAGTTTACCTGAAAAGGGGTTCCAGCTCTCCAAGCCCAATTGGTGAGCCAAAATGACTCAATTGCAGTTTTAGGGTAGAAACATCTGGGATTCAAGATTCAGTACCCGATCAGCTTAGGGCCAGGGCTTGGCCAGTGTCCAGGCCTTACCTGAGAGGGTCTCTCTAAATCTTCTAAACAAGCTTCTATTAATATCAATTCTTTAAAGCAATATACTTCTTGCAGATCGGCGTTGTGGTTTAGTTTTAACTAAATAATCAATGGTACCATAAACAAATTACAAATAGCTGTGAACAAAGAGACACATATGTATAGCATCAAATAATGTTTTCTGGGTAATGCTCTCTGTAAAAGCTTAGTAAATTCATATCATTACTTTAACAACACATCTAGAATTTCATGTTTTGACAGAACTTAAACTTTAACTTCACTTAAAATTAAGATAAATCTAACAGAGCTTAAAGTTAACATCATTGAAAGCAAAAATTAATGTCAAGCACTTAAAAAATAAGTCCTATCTCATAGGTGCCTCTACCCAGACTTACATGCTGATAAAATACAAATTAACAGAGACAATTCACACACATGTACAGGAAAACAAAATTAAACTTGCCTTTGTTAAAGTTATTACGGGGCTAACTGACTCTTAGGCCACAAAATGCTTTACAGAATTGGCCTCAGGATGCTACTCAGCCAGTTCTGGCTCTGAGGCAGCAAGTTACACCCCTCTGCCAGCTGTTACAAATTCACTAAACAACACCACCACTCACAAACATGGAAATTTTCTTCACTCGACTACAAGCGTCTGTTTTCTCTTTTCTTTCTTTCAGAGGTTACCAAAATTCAACTTCTTAATCAAACTGAAAACCAACAGACTTTACATAAATTTTGATCAACTTAAAGTTGACAGGTCTGACTTATAAACTCAAAAGACATAAAAGACTCAAACAACATTCTTAGTACATTTGCTGCAGCACTTTCACACTTGTACGCACACAGATACTGATTAAGGTATACCTATGGAAAGAAAAATAGTCCTTTGAATTCAGTGAGGTAGTCACTCTGAATGCCTTTGCATTCTTTTAACTTTAAATTTACTAAAATTAGATACAAGATTAAGAGTATACCTTAAGAGTTTTAGATACAGCAGAATTTAACTTATTTTGACTTTCTTCGCACAAGAAACTACTGAAAATTCATCATACAGCAGTTAAACATTTGCGAATAATATCAAGAAATAAATCTAAAGTGTGTCAGATTTACAGTCATGTGGAAAATGCCTGTTCACTCCTCTAAGATAAATGTAAGTTTATTAAGATGTTTTCGAGATGCAGCTTTACTCACAGGGATGATAGCACTGCACGTTCTTGGAAAATTGCATTTAAGACCTGCTTAACTTGCTGATGGTAAGACAGCTTTCTGTAAAAATAATTACAAACGGTTTGAGATGTAAAGCACATGTGTCTACATGGCAAAAACAATTGCATTTAAATTGTCTTATTAAAGCTGTATAGGCAGACAGGTAAAGCTGGCACCACGCTACATGTTTTTACAGTAGAGGATCGTGAGCTAATTATATTCGATTTCCAAACAGCTTCTGCAGATAACAAACATGGAGTTAGGCCTAGTATAGGCCTCACCCTCAGCCTGCCCGGATACATTGTCTCCCCGTGGGAAATTCCCTGCTTTACCCCCACAGGAACTGCAGATTTTAGGCACCTTGAATGCACATAGCTGTACCACCTTCACATTTCTCAGCACAAGGAATAGCCCTATGGCTTGGTGGGTCAATGCCACAACACCATGCTACCCAAGTGTTTCACACCGGTGTAATTCAATCACAAACTAAAACTAACCTTGAGTTTTAGTATGCATATGCAACTCCCGCAGGGCATTTTCTTCATCTGTGCGGACTGAGCATGGACCAGAGTGCCAATGGCAATTAAAGGTGGTCCATCTACTTTGGGGAAAGTAACCCTCTTTTCTCTAAAGATGACAATTGCACTATGGAGCCAACAAAACTGAACTCACCACTCTCATACTCACAGCATACATGCTTTTACTTCTGCCTGCAGAGATACAGCTGAGTTCTGGAACACTGCCAAGATAATCACTGCCTCTTCATCGGCTCCTGGGCTTGCAAGTGCACAAGGCCTCAGGAGCCTGAACAAACCTGGCTGTTGGTTGGCCAAGTTTAGTAATGCTACCAACATAGCGATAGCTGACTCGTTAATTGATGTAGACAGCATTAGACATGCTATATTCCAAAATCAAGCAGCAATTGATTTTTTGCTTTTACTGCGTGGGCATGGGTGCAAAGAATTTGACAGGTTATGTTGTATGAACTTAAGTGACCATTCCCGCTCTTCCATCCCTCCACTGCCCTGCACTGATTTGCTCAGCCATCCCCACCTTGACTTCCCCACCCATTTGTCCAGGCCCAGCCTTGCCTTCCCTTCCCTTCCCTTCTTTTTCTAGAACTCTCATTGTCTTGCTTATCTCTCCCTTGCCTTGCCTTGCCCTGTAAATGCAGCAGTTGCCTTCTGTTGCCCTCAAAGCCTTCACTTGCCTTGCAGGACCTTGCTCACCCCTCCCCCACCTGGAATTCAAGACCCCTCTTTTCGTGGCATTTCTTCAACTTGCCTTGCCCTGCCTGCTTCCCTCAGGAAGCCTTCAAGGCCTTCACATACCCGCAGTGTTTCAGGAGCATGGAAGAGGAAGCCCATAGGAGCCAAACCCGTCTGTCCCAGCAGCTTTTTTCTGGCATCAATTCTTGCATGTACAGAATTTTGGACTGGCAATCCACATTTGTCTTCTGAGCTCTGGGACCAAGATGACAGTTCTTCTGCATTGGAAGGAAAGCAGGTAGCCCCAGTGTTTTAGGTGCAGATTAGAGCTGGCACAGGTGAGAGCAAGACCAGTCAAGTCAGTCTTTCCTGGCCGCTTTTGTCTACCAGCAGCTGCCTTGCCTTGGCAACCCAAGAGTTTCCTCTTCTTGCCCTGCTAAACCTCCATGGCTTTGAGTTCTCTTCTGTGCCCATGCCCCACCTGGCTACAGCTTTCCTCCAGGGCCTTGCTTTGCCTACTCCTTCCTGTTTCTGCCTGGCCTACCCATCACTGGGCTTACCTTCTTATGCCTAGCCTTGCCTCTAACTTCTGGACCTTCTCTTGCCTACCACTCCATTTGCTTTCCCCTCACTGCTCTGGCCTTGTCTACCTCCCCCTTGACTTGCCTCCAATTGCCTACACTTGCCTTGTGTTGCCTTGCCTGCATGGAAGGCAAGGTAAAGAGTGGTAGGCAAGGCAAAGCAAAGCAAGGACGATGTAGGCAGGGCAAGGGAAGGCAGATGCAAGAAAGGCAAGCAAAGCAAGAGGAGGCTAGGAAAAACTGGGCAAGGTAGAGAAGGCAAGTCCCAGCCAAAAGACTCGGAGTGCCTTTCCTTGAGAAGCAAAGGCCATAGTGCCAGTGTCAGTGGAGCAGAAGGAAAGGTACCATGGGGAGGTACAGTCCAGCAAGACATTTCTCTCCTGGCCCCTTCTGGGTAGGAGTAATTGTTGGACGTATGCAATACTGGAGGTGCTATGCAACTTTGGCTTGGTAAGCTCCTGAAGGAGAATGGCAAGGCTTTTTCATGGGAAGGAAAGCACGCAACCCCAGCGCTGGAGGCGCAGAGAAGAAGCTGCCCAGTGGAGGTCCGGGGCACCAGCTGCTTTCTGTCCTGACATATCTGGTGTGGAAGCATTGCTTCAGTTTGTACACTTTACGGACATGGAATCCATCTTTGGAAGGTGGCCTCTTGAAAGATTCAGTTTGGCAGGTGGTTTCCGCGTCTCAGAAGTGGCCTTCTGAAATTCTGGCAACACCATCTTTTGGACAAGGTAAACCGCTCTGCTCAGTCTTGGTGGGTAGCCTACCTAGCAGCCTAGGTAATGCTGAGGAACAGTGTTCTGGCACCTTTGCATGGGATCAGTCCCTGGATGTTCTGTATTTTGGAGGAGGGGATGCCATTTCATTGGAGATGGGCTTCTAATTCCTCTCTTTTGCAAAGGAAACAACTTTGCATGTGTACATTGGTTGGTCTTAGTGAATTTTAAGACTTTTGCCCATAGGCAGTTCTCTGGCTTAGTGCTGTTGAACTGTCAGTGGGAATGCAAACGCCAGGCTGTTGAGCTTTTTGTCCTGGTCCCGTTCATGTGGGAGCAGCTCCCCTCCATGGTGCTGGACCTGACTGGATGCAGACTCAGTGAGACTGCAGGGTTAGGATGGTAGCAAGAGCTGAGAAGGAAAGGGCCGATAGCAGGGTGTGTGCTGGTACCTCGACGGGTGCAGTTGAAGTTGTCGGCAGCAAGAGCTTTCTCAGCTGGCATCTTTGTGAGCTCTGCTTTAGCCAGATGTTCTCAAGTTTGTAGCCAGATTCTTGTGAGAGTGAAAAGAATTTTTAAGGCAAAGGCCACTAGAGTGTGGTGCAAATAAGAGTTTGCAGTTGGAAGGGGAAGATCAAAGCAATCTTTTGGGGCTGACAGTCGAGTTGAGAGCAGGCACCTTTCCAACTTGGCTGTGGAATTGGGCGGCTTCCGAGCTGGACACAGCGCGATACCTTTAAAAGCAAGTCGAGAGTGCCATCGTGTGGTTGATTCCATATGAGCGCTGACAGAGTGCAGGCAAAAGCCAAGCTCTTTTCTGGCCCGGCCCCACTCGTGTGCGAGCAGCAGTTCGTGGAGAAGCTCCGTGGTGAATCCTGTCCCTTGGACACTGAACGAATGTGAAGCTACATCTAGCGGAGAAGGAAGAGGAATCATTTCACAGCTGGCTGCACGGTGTTTCGGCAGCAAAACAAAAGGAAATTGGGAGCAGCTCCCCTTCATGGTGCTGGACCATGGTGCTGAGAAGGAAAGGGCCGATAGCAGGGTGTGTGCTGGTACCTCGACGGGTGCAGTTGAAGTTGTCGGCAGCAAGAGCTTTCTCAGTTGGCATCCTTGTGAGCTCTGCTTTTGCCAGATGTTCTCAAGTTTGTAGCCAGATTCTTGTGAGAGAGAAAAGAATTATTTGGGCAAAGGCGTTGGTGTTGCCGTTAGAGTGTGGTGCAAATAAGAGTTTGCAGTTGGAAGGGGAAGATCAAAGCAATCTTTTGGGGCTGACAGATGAGTTGAGAGCAGGCACCTTCCCAACTTGGCTGTAGAATCGGGAGGATTCCGAGCTGGACACAGCGGGATTCCTTTAAAAGCAAGTCGAGAGTGCCATCGTGTGGTTGATTCCATATGAGCGCTGACAGAGTCCAGGCAAAAGCCAAGCTCACTTCCACGAAGGTCTGGAAACACTGGCACACGGGACACAATGTGCAGAGAGAGAAGGAGCAAGAGAGAGAGAGAAGCACTTTGCCCCAAATTCAGTCTTACAGAACTCGTGCACTTGGAGTTCCCAGAGAAGGTGGCGTGCGTGGAGAAGGTTTTCTCCACGTAGCCTCTTCTGTTCGCTTCTTTGCCGGACCGCAGAAAGACGCCCGCTTCCCTCTCGCGCTTTGCGAGCGAAAAGGCGCCTAGCCGGCGAAGGTGCGTCTTCGGCGGCCAGAAGGCGAAACGAAAACCGGCACTGTGCCCTGCTGCTACGCTCCCTGCATTTCACATCCAAACTGCACCAGCACGCATAGCAACATGCAGGCTCACCTCCAAAAGATGTTTCCCGCTGCCACGAAGGTCTGGCAGCACTGGCACTCGGGACAAAATGTGCAGAGAGAGAAGAGGGAGAGAGGGAGAGAAGCACTTTGCCCCAGCTTCAGTCTGACAGAACTCGTGCACTTGGAGTTCCCAGAGAAGGTAGAGTGCGTGGAGAAGGTTTTCTCCACGTAGCCTCTTCTGTTCGCGTTTTTGCCGCACCGCAGAGAGCCGCCCGCTTCTCTCTCGCGCTTTGCGAGCGAAGGACGCCTAGCCGGCGAAGGTGCGTCTTCGGCGGCTGCAAAGCGAAGCGAGAGCCGGTACGGCGCCCTGCTGCTGTGCTCCCTGCATTTCACATCCAAACTGCACCAGCACGCATAGCAGCATGCAGGCTCATCTCCAAAAGATGTTTCCTGCTGCCACGAAGTTCTGGCAACACTGGCACTAAGTCACACTCTGCAGAGAGAGAAAAAGCAAGAGAGATTGAGATGCACTTTGCCCCAGCTTCAGTCTTACAGAACTCGTGCACTTGGAGTTCCCAGAGAAGGTAGAGTGCGTGGAGAATGCTCTCTCCACGTAGCCTCTTCTGTTCGCGTTTTTGCCGCACCGCAGAGAGCCGCCCGCTTCTCTCTCGCGCTTTGCGAGCGAAGGACGCCTAGCCGGCGAAGGTGCGTCTTCGGCGGCTGCAAAGCGAAGCGAGAGCCGGTACGGCGCCCTGCTGCTGTACTCCCTGCATTTCACATCCAAACTGCACTAGCACGCATAGCAGCATGCAGGCTCATCTCCAAAGGATGTTTCCTGCCGCCACGAAGTTCTGGCAGCACTGGCACTCGGGACAAAATATGCAGAGAGAGAGGGAGCGAGAGAGAGAGAAAAGAACTTCGCCCCAGCTTCAGCCTTGCAGAACTCGTGCACTTGGAGTTCCCAGAGAAGGTAGCGTGCGTGGAGAAGGTTTTCTCCACGTAGCCGCTTCTGTTCGCATCTTTGCCGCACCGCAGAGAGCCGCCCGCTTCTCTCTCGCGCTTTGCGAGCGAAGGACGCCTAGCCGGCGAAGGTGCGTCTTCGGCGGCTGCAAAGCGAAGCGAGAGCCGGTACGGCGCCCTGCTGCTGTGCTCCCTGCATTTCACATCCAAACTGCACCAGCACGCATAGCAGCATGCAGGCTCATCTCCAAAAGATGTTTCCTGCTGCCACGAAGATCTGGCAACACTGGCACTAAGTCACACTCTGCAGAGAGAGAAAAAGCAAGAGAGATTGAGATGCACTTTGCCCCAGCTTCAGTCTTACAGAACTCGTGCACTTGGAGTTCCCAGAGAAGGTAGAGTGCGTGGAGAAGGTTTTCTCCACGTAGCCTCTTCTGTTCGCGTTTTTGCCGCACCGCAGAGAGCCGCCCGCTTCTCTCTCGCGCTTTGCGAGCGAAGGGCGCCTAGCCGGCGAAGGTGCGTCTTCTTCGGCAAGAAAGCGAAGCGAGAGCCGGTACGGCGCCCTGCTGCTGTACTCCCCGCATTTTACTTCCAAACTGCACCAGCACGCATCGCAGCATGCAGGCTCATCTCCAAAGGATGTTTCCTGCCGCCACGAAGTTCTGGCAGCACTGGCACTCGGGACAAAATATGCAGAGAGAGAGGGAGCGAGAGAGAGAGAAAAGAACTTCGCCCCAGCTTCAGCCTTGCAGAACTCGTGCACTTGGAGTTCCCAGAGAAGGTAGCGTGCGTGGAGAAGGTTTTCTCCACGTAGCCGCTTCTGTTCGCATCTTTGCCGCACCGCAGAGAGCCGCCCGCTTCTCTCTCGCGCTTTGCGAGCGAAGGACGCCTAGCCGGCGAAGGTGCGTCTTCGGCGGCTGCAAAGCGAAGCGAGAGCCGGTACGGCGCCCTGCTGCTGTGCTCCCTGCATTTCACATCCAAACTGCACCAGCACGCATAGCAGCATGCAGGCTCATCTCCAAAAGATGTTTCCTGCTGCCACGAAGATCTGGCAACACTGGCACTAAGTCACACTCTGCAGAGAGAGAAAAAGCAAGAGAGATTGAGATGCACTTTACCCCAGCTTCAGCCTTGCAGAACTCGTGCACTTGGAGTTCCCAGAGAAGGTAGCGTGCGTGGAGAAGGTTTTCTCCACGTAGCCGCTTCTGTTCGCGTTTTTGCCGCACCGCCGAGAGTCGCCCGCTTCTCTCTCGCGCTTTGCGAGCGAAGGACGCCTAGCCGGCGAAGGTGCGTCTTCTTCGGCAAGAAAGCGAAGCGAGAGCCGGTACGGCGCCCTGCTGCTGTGCTCCCTGCATTTCACATCCAAACTGCACCAGCACGCATAGCAGCATGCAGGCTCATCTCCAAAAGATGTTTCCTGCTGCCACGAAGATCTGGCAACACTGGCACTAAGTCACACTCTGCAGAGAGAGAAAAAGCAAGAGAGATTGAGATGCACTTAGCCCCAGCTTCAGTCTTACAGAACTCGTGCACTTGGAGTTCCCAGAGAAGGTAGAGTGCGTGGAGAAGGTTTTCTCCACGTAGCCTCTTCTGTTCGCATCTTTGCCGGACCGCAGAAAGACGCCCGCTTCTCTCTCGCGCTTTGCGAGCGAAGGACGCCTAGCCGGCGAAGGTGCGTCTTCGGCGGCTGCAAAGCGAAGCGAGAGCCGGTACGGCGCCCTGCTGCTGTGCTCCCTGCATTTCACATCCAAACTACACCAGCACGCATAGCAGCATGCAGGCTCATCTCCAAAGGAAGTTTGCCACTGCCACCAAGATTTGGCAGCACTGGCAGTCGGGACAAAATGTGCAGAGAGAGAAAAAGCAAGAGAGATTGAGATGCACTTTGCCACAGCTTCAGTCTTACAGAACGCGTACAAAAACGCGAACAGAAAAGGCTACGTGGAGAAAACATTCTCCACGCACGCTACCTTCTCTGGGAACTCCAAGTGCACGAGTTCTGCAAGGCTGAAGCTGGGGCGAAGTTCTTTTCTCTCTCTCTCGCTCCCTCTCTCTCTGCATATTTTGTCCCGAGTGCCAGTGCTGCCAGAACATCGTGGCGGCAGGAAACATCCTTTGGAGATGAGCCTGCATGCTGCGATGCGTGCTGGTGCAGTTTGGAAGTAAAATGCGGGGAGTACAGCAGCAGGGCGCCGTACCGGCTCTCGCTTCGCTTTCTTGCCGAAGAAGACGCACCTTCGCCGGCTAGGCGCCCTTCGCTCGCAAAGCGCGAGAGAGAAGCGGGCGGCTCTCTGCGGTGCGGCAAAAACGCGAACAGAAGAGGCTACGTGGAGAAAACCTTCTCCACGCACTCTACCTTCTCTGGGAACTCCAAGTGCACGAGTTCTGTAAGACTGAAGCTGGGGCAAAGTGCATCTCAATCTCTCTTGCTTTTTCTCTCTCTGCAGAGTGTGACTTAGTGCCAGTGTTGCCAGATCTTCGTGGCAGCAGGAAACATTTTTTGGAGGTGAGCCTGCATGCTGCTATGCGTGCTGGTGCAGTTTGGATGTGAAATGCAGGGAGCACAGCAGCAGGGCGCCGTACCGGCTCTCGCTTCGCTTTCTTGCCGAAGAAGACGCACCTTCGCCGGCTAGGCGTCCTTCGCTCGCAAAGCGCGAGAGAGAAGCGGGCGGCTCTCTGCGGTGCGGCAAAGATGCGAACAGAAGCGGCTACGTGGAGAAAACCTTCTCCACGCACGCTACCTTCTCTGGGAACTCCAAGTGCACGAGTTCTGCAAGGCTGAAGCTGGGGCGAAGTTCTTTTCTCTCTCTCTCGCTCCCTCTCTCTCTGCATATTTTGTCCCGAGTGCCAGTGCTGCCAGAACTTCGTGGCGGCAGGAAACATCCTTTGGAGATGAGCCTGCATGCTGCTATGCGTGCTAGTGCAGTTTGGATGTGAAATGCAGGGAGTACAGCAGCAGGGCGCCGTACCGGCTCTCGCTTCGCTTTGCAGCCGCCGAAGACGCACCTTCGCCGGCTAGGCGTCCTTCGCTCGCAAAGCGCGAGAGAGAAGCGGGCGGCTCTCTGCGGTGCGGCAAAAACGCGAACAGAAGAGGCTACGTGGAGAGAGCATTCTCCACGCACTCTACCTTCTCTGGGAACTCCAAGTGCACGAGTTCTGTAAGACTGAAGCTGGGGCAAAGTGCATCTCAATCTCTCTTGCTTTTTCTCTCTCTGCAGAGTGTGACTTAGTGCCAGTGTTGCCAGAACTTCGTGGCAGCAGGAAACATCTTTTGGAGATGAGCCTGCATGCTGCTATGCGTGCTGGTGCAGTTTGGATGTGAAATGCAGGGAGCACAGCAGCAGGGCGCCGTACCGGCTCTCGCTTCGCTTTGCAGCCGCCGAAGACGCACCTTCGCCGGCTAGGCGTCCTTCGCTCGCAAAGCGCGAGAGAGAAGCGGGCGGCTCTCTGCGGTGCGGCAAAGATGCGAACAGAAGCGGCTACGTGGAGAAAACCTTCTCCACGCACGCTACCTTCTCTGGGAACTCCAAGTGCACGAGTTCTGCAAGGCTGAAGCTGGGGCGAAGTTCTTTTCTCTCTCTCTCGCTCCCTCTCTCTCTGCATATTTTGTCCCGAGTGCCAGTGCTGCCAGAACTTCGTGGCGGCAGGAAACATCCTTTGGAGATGAGCCTGCATGCTGCTATGCGTGCTAGTGCAGTTTGGATGTGAAATGCAGGGAGTACAGCAGCAGGGCGCCGTACCGGCTCTCGCTTCGCTTTGCAGCCGCCGAAGACGCACCTTCGCCGGCTAGGCGTCCTTCGCTCGCAAAGCGCGAGAGAGAAGCGGGCGGCTCTCTGCGGTGCGGCAAAAACGCGAACAGAAGAGGCTACGTGGAGAGAGCATTCTCCACGCACTCTACCTTCTCTGGGAACTCCAAGTGCACGAGTTCTGTAAGACTGAAGCTGGGGCAAAGTGCATCTCAATCTCTCTTGCTTTTTCTCTCTCTGCAGAGTGTGACTTAGTGCCAGTGTTGCCAGAACTTCGTGGCAGCAGGAAACATCTTTTGGAGATGAGCCTGCATGCTGCTATGCGTGCTGGTGCAGTTTGGATGTGAAATGCAGCGAGCACAGCAGCAGGGCGCCGTACCGGCTCTCGCTTCGCTTTGCAGCCGCCGAAGACGCACCTTCGCCGGCTAGGCGTCCTTCGCTCGCAAAGCGCGAGAGAGAAGCGGGCGGCTCTCTGCGGTGCGGCAAAAACGCGAACAGAAGAGGCTACGTGGAGAAAACCTTCTCCACGCACTCTACCTTCTCTGGGAACTCCAAGTGCACGAGTTCTGTCAGACTGAAGCTGGGGCAAAGTGCTTCTCTCCCTCTCTCCCTCTTCTCTCTCTGCACATTTTGTCCCGAGTGCCAGTGCTGCCAGACCTTCGTGGCAGCGGGAAACATCTTTTGGAGGTGAGCCTGCATGTTGCTATGCGTGCTGGTGCAGTTTGGATGTGAAATGCAGGGAGCGTAGCAGCAGGGCACAGTGCCGGTTTTCGTTTCGCCTTCTGGCCGCCGAAGACGCACCTTCGCCGGCTAGGCGCCTTTTCGCTCGCAAAGCGCGAGAGGGAAGCGGGCGTCTTTCTGCGGTCCGGCAAAGAAGCGAACAGAAGAGGCTACGTGGAGAAAACCTTCTCCACGCACGCCACCTTCTCTGGGAACTCCAAGTGCACGAGTTCTGTAAGACTGAATTTGGGGCAAAGTGCTTCTCTCTCTCTCTTGCTCCTTCTCTCTCTGCACATTGTGTCCCGTGTGCCAGTGTTTCCAGACCTTCGTGGAAGTGAGCTTGGCTTTTGCCTGGACTCTGTCAGCGCTCATATGGAATCAACCACACGATGGCACTCTCGACTTGCTTTTAAAGGAATCCCGCTGTGTCCAGCTCGGAATCCTCCCGATTCTACAGCCAAGTTGGGAAGGTGCCTGCTCTCAACTCATCTGTCAGCCCCAAAAGATTGCTTTGATCTTCCCCTTCCAACTGCAAACTCTTATTTGCACCACACTCTAACGGCAACACCAACGCCTTTGCCCAAATAATTCTTTTCTCTCTCACAAGAATCTGGCTACAAACTTGAGAACATCTGGCAAAAGCAGAGCTCACAAGGATGCCAACTGAGAAAGCTCTTGCTGCCGACAACTTCAACTGCACCCGTCGAGGTACCAGCACACACCCTGCTATCGGCCCTTTCCTTCTCAGCACCATGGTCCAGCACCATGAAGGGGAGCTGCTCCCAATTTCCTTTTGTTTTGCTGCCGAAACACCGTGCAGCCAGCTGTGAAATGATTCCTCTTCCTTCTCCGCTAGATGTAGCTTCACATTCGTTCAGTGTCCAAGGGACAGGATTCACCACGGAGCTTCTCCACGAACTGCTGCTCGCACACGAGTGGGGCCGGGCCAGAAAAGAGCTTGGCTTTTGCCTGCACTCTGTCAGCGCTCATATGGAATCAACCACACGATGGCACTCTCGACTTGCTTTTAAAGGTATCGCGCTGTGTCCAGCTCGGAAGCCGCCCAATTCCACAGCCAAGTTGGAAAGGTGCCTGCTCTCAACTCGACTGTCAGCCCCAAAAGATTGCTTTGATCTTCCCCTTCCAACTGCAAACTCTTATTTGCACCACACTCTAGTGGCCTTTGCCTTAAAAATTCTTTTCACTCTCACAAGAATCTGGCTACAAACTTGAGAACATCTGGCTAAAGCAGAGCTCACAAAGATGCCAGCTGAGAAAGCTCTTGCTGCCGACAACTTCAACTGCACCCGTCGAGGTACCAGCACACACCCTGCTATCGGCCCTTTCCTTCTCAGCTCTTGCTACCATCCTAACCCTGCAGTCTCACTGAGTCTGCATCCAGTCAGGTCCAGCACCATGGAGGGGAGCTGCTCCCACATGAACGGGACCAGGACAAAAAGCTCAACAGCCTGGCGTTTGCATTCCCACTGACAGTTCAACAGCACTAAGCCAGAGAACTGCCTATGGGCAAAAGTCTTAAAATTCACTAAGACCAACCAATGTACACATGCAAAGTTGTTTCCTTTGCAAAAGAGAGGAATTAGAAGCCCATCTCCAATGAAATGGCATCCCCTCCTCCAAAATACAGAACATCCAGGGACTGATCCCATGCAAAGGTGCCAGAACACTGTTCCTCAGCATTACCTAGGCTGCTAGGTAGGCTACCCACCAAGACTGAGCAGAGCGGTTTACCTTGTCCAAAAGATGGTGTTGCCAGAATTTCAGAAGGCCACTTCTGAGACGCGGAAACCACCTGCCAAACTGAATCTTTCAAGAGGCCACCTTCCAAAGATGGATTCCATGTCCGTAAAGTGTACAAACTGAAGCAATGCTTCCACACCAGATATGTCAGGACAGAAAGCAGCTGGTGCCCCGGACCTCCACTGGGCAGCTTCTTCTCTGCGCCTCCAGCGCTGGGGTTGCGTGCTTTCCTTCCCATGAAAAAGCCTTGCCATTCTCCTTCAGGAGCTTACCAAGCCAAAGTTGCATAGCACCTCCAGTATTGCATACGTCCAACAATTACTCCTACCCAGAAGGGGCCAGGAGAGAAATGTCTTGCTGGACTGTACCTCCCCATGGTACCTTTCCTTCTGCTCCACTGACACTGGCACTATGGCCTTTGCTTCTCAAGGAAAGGCACTCCGAGTCTTTTGGCTGGGACTTGCCTTCTCTACCTTGCCCAGTTTTTCCTAGCCTCCTCTTGCTTTGCTTGCCTTTCTTGCATCTGCCTTCCCTTGCCCTGCCTACATCGTCCTTGCTTTGCTTTGCCTTGCCTACCACTCTTTACCTTGCCTTCCATGCAGGCAAGGCAACACAAGGCAAGTGTAGGCAATTGGAGGCAAGTCAAGGGGGAGGTAGACAAGGCCAGAGCAGTGAGGGGAAAGCAAATGGAGTGGTAGGCAAGAGAAGGTCCAGAAGTTAGAGGCAAGGCTAGGCATAAGAAGGTAAGCCCAGTGATGGGTAGGCCAGGCAGAAACAGGAAGGAGTAGGCAAAGCAAGGCCCTGGAGGAAAGCTGTAGCCAGGTGGGGCATGGGCACAGAAGAGAACTCA
>JAXCHO010000914.1:0-36389 GCA_036630365.1 Acanthiza pusilla
TCCCCTGGATTTGGGATGCCCCTGACCCCCATTTCCCCCCATTTTCCCCCCATTTTTCCCCCCATTTCCCCCCATTTCCCCCCCATTTCCCCCCCATTTCCCCCCATTTTCCCCCATTTCCCCATTTTTCCCCATTTCCCCCCATTTTTCCCCATTTTTCCCCATTTTCCCCATTTTCCCCCATTTTCCCCCATTTTTCCCCATTTTCCCCATTTTCCCCCATTTTCCCCCATTTTCCCCCCATTTTCCCCATTTTTCCCCATTTTCCCCATTTTCCCCTGGATTTGGGATGCCCCTGACCCCCATTTTTCCCATTTCCCCCATTTTCCCCCCATTTTCCCATTTTCCCCCATTTTCCCCCATTTCCCCCATTTCCCCCCATTTCCCCCCATTTCCCCCATTTTCCCCCCATTTTCCCCATTTTCCCCTGGATTTGGGATGCCCCTGACCCCCATTTTCCCCCCATTTCCCCCCATTTCCCCCATTTCCCCATTTTCCTCCCATTTTCCCCCCATTTTCCCCCATTTTCCCCTGGATTTGTGGTGCCCCTGACCCGCATTTTCCCCATTTTCCCCATTTTTCCCGTTTTTCTCTCGTTCCCGCAGTTCTCAGCCTCGTCCACCACCATCCTGGACGAGGAGCCGATCGTGAACCGCGGGCTGGCGGCAGCGCTGCTGCTCTGCCAGAACAAGGGTGAGCCTGGGGGAAATTGGGGGAAATTTGGGGAAATTGGGGGAAATTTGGGGCAAATTTGGGGTCTGGGGGCCATTTGGGGTGCGTTTGGGGTCTCTATGAGGGGAAATTCGGGGAAATTTGGGGAAATTTGGGGTCTGGGGGCCATTTGGGGTGTGTTTGGGGTCTCTATGAGGGGAAATTTGGGATTTTTAGGGGCCTCAGAGGAGATTTTGGGGGGAGTTGGGGGGATTTGGGGTCTTCATGAGGGAAATTTGGGATTTTTAGGGGCCTCAGAGGAGATTTTGGGGTCTGTTTGGGGGAGTTGGGGGATTTGGGGTCTTTATGAGCGAAATTTGGGGGTTTTCGGGCCTCGGGGGGAGTTTGGGGTTTTTGTAAGAGAAATTTGAGGTTTTTAGGAATCTCATAGGGGAGTTTGGGGTCTGTTTGGGGTCTTTCTAGGGGAAATTTGGGATTTTGGGAGGCCTCATGGGGGAGTTTGGGGTCCGTTTTGGGGTCTTCGGAGGGGAAATTTGGGATTTTGGGAGGCCTCGTGGGGGAGTTTGGGGTTCGTTTTGGGGTCTTTCTAGGGGAAATTTGGGATTTTGGGAGGCCTCATAGTGGAGTTTGGGGTCAGTCTGGGGGGATTTGGGGGGAGTTTGGGGGGATTTGGGGGAATTTGGGGGGAGTTTGGGGTCAGTCTGGGGGGATTTGGGGGGATTTGGGGGATTTGGGGGGAGTTTGGGGTCAGTCTGGGGGGATTTGGGGGGAGTTTGGGGGGATTTGGGGGGAGTTTGGGGTCAGTCTGGGGGGATTTGGGGGGATTTGGGGGAATTTGGGGGGGATTTGGGGGGATTTGGGGGGGATTTGGGGGGAGTTTGGGGGGATTTGGGGGGATTTGGGGGGATTTGGGGTCAGTCTGGGGGGATTTGGGGGATTTGGTGGGTCTGGGGTCTTTGGTAGGTGAAATTTGGCATTTTGGGAGGCCTCATGGGCAATTTTGGGGTTGGTTTGGGGAGCCCTGGGGGGGTTTGGGGATCCCTGTGGGGTGTGACACTGCCCCCCTTGTCCCTGCGATGTCCCCACGCTGTCCCCACACTGTCCCCACGCTGTCCCCACACTGTCCCCACACTGTCCCCACGCTGTCCCCACACTGTCCCCACGCTGTCCCCACGCTGTCCCCACGCTGTCCCCACACTGTCCCCACACTGTCCCCACACTGTCCCCACGCTGTCCCCACACTGTCCCCACGCTGTCCCCACACTGTCCCCACACTGTCCCCACGCTGTCCCCACGCTGTCCCCACACTGTCCCCACGCTGTCCCCACACTGTCCCCACGCTGTCCCCACGCTGTCCCCACACTGTCCCCACGCTGTCCCCACACTGTCCCCACGCTGTCCCCACACTGTCCCCACGCTGTCCCCAGGGCTGTTGGAGACCACAGTGCAGAAGGTGGCTCGGGTGAAAGCTCCGAACAAATCGCTGCCCTCGGCCGTGTACTGCATCGAGGACAAGATGTGAGTGTCCCCTGTGTCACCTGAGTGTCCCCTGAGTGTCACCTGTGTCACCTGAGTGTCCCCTGTGTCACCTGAGTGTCCCTGTGTCACCTGAGTGTCACCTGAGCGTCACCTTCCTCTGTTACCCTCCTGTGTCACCTCCCTGTGTCACCCCAAATCGCTGCCCTCGGCCGTGTACTGCATCGAGGACAAGATGGGAGTGTCACCTGTGTCCCCTGAGTGTCACCTGTGTCCCCTGTGTCACCCTCCTGTGTCACCCCCATAGCCCCCGTAAATACCCACTGCCCCCCAAATCGCTGCCCTCGGCCGTGTACTGCATCGAGGACAAGATGTGAGTGTCCCCTGTGTCACCTGAGTGTCACCTGTGTCACCTGAGTGTCACCTGTGTCCCCTGAGTCACCTGAGTGTCACCTGTGTCCCCTGAGTGTCACCTGAGTGTCACCTGAGTGTCACCTGTGTCACCTGAGTGTCACCTGTGTCACCTGTGTCCCCTGAGTGTCACCTGAGTGTCCCCTGTGTCACCTGTGTCACCCTCCTGTGTCACCTCCCTGTGTCACCCCAAATCGCTGCCCTCGGCCGTGTACTGCATCGAGGACAAGATGTGAGTGTCCCCTGTGTCACCTGAGTGTCCCCTGTGTCACCCTCCTGTGTCACCCCATAGCCCCCCGTAAATAACCCACTGCCCCCCAAATCACTGCCCTCGGCTGTGTACTGCATCGAGGACAAGATGTGAGTGTCCCCTGTGTCACCTGAGTGTCACCTGAGTGTCCCCTGTGTCACCTGAGTGTCACCTGAATATCCCAATGTCACCTGTGTCACCTCTGTCACCTCCTTGTGCCACCCCCATAACCCTCATCACTCCCCATCGCTGCCCTCGGCCGTGTACTGCATCGAGGACAAGATGTGAGTGTCCCCTGTGTCACCTGAGTGTCACCTGTGTCCCCTGTGTCACCTGAGTGTCCCCTGAGTGTCCCCTGTGTCACCTCTGTCACCCTTCCATGTCACCTGTGTCACCTGTGTGTCACCCCCATCACCCCCCATTGCTGCCGTGGGCCACATGCAGCATTGAGGACAAGATGTGAGTGTCACCTGTGTCACCTGGGTGTCACCTGTGTCACCTGGGTGTCCCCAATGTCACCTGTGTCACTCCTGTCACCTCCCTGTGTCACGTCCCTGTGTCACCCCCATCACCCCCATCGCTGCTCTCAGCCGTGTACTGCATCGAGGACAGGATGGGAGTGTCACCTGAGTGTCACCTGTGTCACTTGATGGACAGAGGTGCCTTTGTCACCCATCTTTTGTCACCTCCCTGGGTCACCACCGTGTGTCCCCATGTGTCATGCTGTCCCAGTGTCCCCAATGTCCCCAGGGCCATCGATGACAAGTACAGCCGTGCTGTTCTCAATGTCCCCAATGTCCCCAATGTCCCCAGGGCCATCGATGACAAGTACAGCCGTGCTGTTCTCAATGTCCCCAATGTCCCCAATGTGTCCCCAATGTCCCCAATGTCCCCAGGGCCATCGATGACAAGTACAGCCGGCGCGAGGAGTACCCCACAGTGTCCCCAATGATGTCCCCAATGTCCCCACTGTCCCCAGGGCCATCGATGACAAGTACAGCCGTGCTGTTCCCAATGTCCCCAATGTCCCCACTGTCCCCAGGGCCATCGATGACAAGTACAGCCGGCGCGAGGAGTACCCCACAGTGTCCCCAATGTCCCCAATGATGTCCCCAATGTCCCCAATGTGTCCCCAGGGCCATCGATGACAAGTACAGCCGGCGCGAGGAGTACCCCACAGTGTCCCCAATGCTGTCCCCAATGTCAATGTCCCCAGGGCCATCGATGACAAGTACAGCCGTGCTGTTCTCAATGTCCCCAATGTCCCCAATGTCCCCAGGGCCATCGATGACAAGTACAGCCGGCGCGAGGAGTACCCCACAGTGTCCCCAATGTCCCCAATGGTGTCCCCAATGTCCCCAGGGCCATCGATGACAAGTACAGCCGGCGCGAGGAGTACCCCACAGTGTCCCCAATGATGTCCCCAATGTGTCCCCAATGTCCCCATGTCCCCAGGGCCATTGATGACAAGTACAGCCGGCGCGAGGAGTACCCCACACTGTCCCCAATGATGTCCCCAGTGATGTCCCCAATGTCCCCAATGTGTCCCCAGGGCCATCGATGACAAGTACAGCCGTGCTGTCCCCAATGTCCCCAATGTCCCCAATGTCCCCAGGGCCATCGATGACAAGTACAGCCGTGCTGTTCTCAATGTCCCCAATGTGTCCCCAATGTCCCCAGGGCCATCGATGACAAGTACAGCCGGCGCGAGGAGTACCCCACAGTGTCCCCAATGATGTCCCCAATGTCCCCAATGTGTCCCCAGGGCCATCGATGACAAGTACAGCCGGCGCGAGGAGTACCGCGGCTTCACGCAGGACTTCAAGGAGAAGGAAGGCTACCGGCCTGACGTGAAGATCGAGTACGTGGACGAGACCGGCCGCAAGCTCACCCCCAAGGAGGTGTGTCCCCACAGTGTCCCCACGGTGTCCCCAGCGTGTCCCCACGGTGCCACTGGTGTCACCACGCTGTCAGCGGTGTCCCCGCACTGTCACCTGTGCTGCCCAAACACCCGCCAGTGTCACCGCACTGTCACCAGGATCACCACACTGTCACTGGTGTCACCGCACTGTCACCAGTGTCATCACACTGTCACTGGTGTCACCGCACTGTCACCAGTGTCATCACACTGTCACCGGTGTCACCGCACTGTCACCAGTGTCACCGCACTGTCACCAGTGTCATCACACTGTCACCGGTGTCACCAGATTGTCAGCAGTGTCACCACACTGTCACCGGTGTCACCAGATTGTCAGCAGTGTCACCACACTGTCACTGGTGTCACCGCACTGTCACCAGTGTCACTGCACTGTCACCAGTGTCATCACACTGTCACCGGTGTCACCAGATTGTCAGCAGTGTCACCACACTGTCACTGGTGTTCCCAAATCCCCCCAGTGCCACCACATTGTCACTGGTGTCCCCAAATCCCCCCAGTGTCACCTGCAGTCCCCGAACACCTGCTGGTGTCACCAAACCTCCCCCTGTGTCCCCAAATCTCAGTATCACCTGCAGTCCCCAAACACTCACCAGTGTCACCAAAGTCCCCATGGTGTCCCTAAATCCTCTCAGTATCACCTGTGGTCCCCAAACATCCCCCAGTGTCCCCAAATCCTCCCCGGTGTCCCCAAATTGTTGCCTGCACTCCCCAAACCCTTCCCCTGGTGTCCCCAAACTGTCACCTGCACTCCCCAAACACCCACTGGTGTCCCCAAACTGTCACCTGCGCTCCTCAAACACCCACTGGTGTCCCCACATTGTCACCTGTGCTCCCCAAACACCCATTGGTGTCCCCAAACTGTCACCTGCGCTCCTCAAACACCCACCAGTGTCCCCAAATCCCCTCCAGTGTCACCAAACCCTCCCCAGTGTCCCCAAAATTCCCCCGAGTCCCCCCAGGTGTTCCCGCAGTTCTCTCTCTGCTCCCGTGGGAAGGGCTTGGGGTGTCCCCTCAGCCCTTCCTGGTGTCCCCAATGTCCCCCTGGTGTCCCCAAAATTCACCCAGGTCCCCTCAGGTGTTCGGCAACTCTCACATCATTCCCACGGGAAGAGCTCCCAGTGTCCCCCAGGTGTCCCCAAACCGCTGGTGACCCCAATGTCCCCCCGCTGTGCCCAATGTCCCCAACATCCCCAATGTCCCCTCAATGTCCCCAGTGTCCCTGCGCTGTCCCCAGGCGTTCCGGCAGCTCTCGCACCGTTTCCATGGGAAGAGCTCGGGGTGTCCCCAATGTCCCCGATGTCCCCAATGTCTCCACGCTGTCCCCAGGCACTCCGGCAGCTCTCGCACCGATTCCATGGCAAGGGCTCGGGGTGTCCCCAATGTCCCCTGTGTCCCCAATGTCCCCATGGTGTCCCCACGCTGTCCCCAGGCATTCCGGCAGCTCTCGCACCGTTTCCATGGGAAGAGCTCGGGGTGTCCCCAAAGTCCCCTGTGTCCCCAGTGTCCCCAATGTCCCCAATGTCCCTGCTGTCCCCAATGTCCCCTGTGTCCCCAATGTCCCCAATGTCCCTGCTGTCCCCAATGTCCCCAGTGTCCCCAATGTCCCATGTCCCCAATGTCCCCCCAATGTCCTGTGTCCCTGCTGTCCCCCATGTTCCCTCAATGTCCCCTCACTGTCCCCTGTGTCCCCAGTGTCCCCTCACTGTCCCTGTGTCCCCAATGTCCCCTCGCTGTCCCCAGGTGTTCCGGCAGCTCTCGCACCATTTCCATGGCAAGGGCTGTGGGTGTCCCCAATGTCTCCGATGTCCCCAATGTCCCCTCAATGTCCCCAATGTCCCCAGTGTCCCCAGTGTCCCCAATGTCCCCAATGTCCCGTGTCCTCAATGTCCCCCCAATGTCCCATGTCCCTGCTGTCCCCCATGTTCCCTCAATGTCCCCTCACTGTCCCCGCTGTCCCCAATGTCCCCATGGTGTCCCCGCTGTCCCCAGTGTCCCCAATGTCCCCCCGCTGTCCCCAATGTCCCCAATGTCCCCCCGCTGTCCCCAGGCGTTCCGGCAGCTCTCGCACCGATTCCATGGCAAGGGCTCGGGGAAGATGAAGACAGAGCGCAGGATGAAGAAACTGGACGAGGAGGCGGTGAGGGGGCTGGGGGAATTTTGGGGTTTTTTTGGGGAGATTTGGAGTTTTTTTGGGGGAGATTTGGGGTTTTTTTGGGGAGATTTGGGTTTTTTTGGGGGGAGATTTGGGGTTTTTTTGGGAGATTTGGGGGATTTTTGGGGAGATTTGGGGATTTTTGGGAGGTTCCAGTTGGGGAATTTTCTGGAGTTTTTTTCTGGAAAAAAAAATAGGATTTTGGGGTGATTCCTGGGGTTTTGGGCCACCCCTGATTTCGGGGGCTCCCCTCTGATTTTGGGGCGCAGCTGCTGAAGAAGATGAGCTCAGGCCTTCCCCACTGGGCATGGGGAGTTCCCTCAGGATCATGGCAATTCCCTTGGGATTTTGGGAATTTTTGGGGTTTTTTTTCCGGGTTTTTTTGGGGGAAGTCCCACAGTTTTTGGCCCCTCCCTGATTTTGGGGTTCCCCCCATTTTTGGGGCGCAGCTGCTGAAGAAGATGAGCTCCAGCGACACCCCCAGTGTCACCCTGGAGATGGTGGTGCTGGAAATGGGGGAATTCTTGTGGGATTTTGGGAATTCTTTGGGGTTTTTTCTGTTTTTTTTGGGGGGAGATTCTCGGGGTTTTGGGCCCCCCTCATTTTGGGGTCCCCCCCGATTTTGGGGCGCAGCTGCTGAAGAAGATGAGCTCCAGCGACACCTCTGGGGATGGGACAGGGGTTCAAAATGAGAAATTCTGGGAATTTTTGGGGTGTTTTTTCTGGGATTTTTTCCGGGATTTTTTGGGGGGATTCCCAGATTTTCGGGCCCCCCCCTGATTTCGGGGTCCCCCCGATTTCGGGGCGCAGCTGCTGAAGAAGATGAGTTCCAGTGACACCCCTGGGCATGGTGGCCCTGGAAATGGGGAAATTCCCGTAGGATTTTGGGAATTTTTTGGGGTTTTTTCTTGGGATTTTTTGGGGGGATTCCCGGATTTTCGGGGCCCCCCCCTGATTTCGGGGTCCCCCCGATTTCGGGGCGCAGCTGCTGAAGAAGATGAGCTCCAGCGACACCCCCCTGGGCACGGTGGCGCTGCTGCAGGAGAAGCAGAGAGCACAGAAAACTCCGTACATCGTCCTGAGCGGCAGCGGCAAGAGCATGAACGCGTGAGCTGCTGGGGGAACTGGGAGCACTGGGAGCGACTGGGGAGCTGGGGGGAGTGGGAGGGACTGGGAGGGACTGGGGAGAGGATAGGGGAGGGACTGGGGGGGGACTGGGAGCACTGGGAGTGACTGGGAGAGGGATTGGGGGGGAGTGGGAGGGACTGGAAGGGACTGGGAGCACTGGGAGGGACTGGGGGAACTGGGGGGAACTGGGACGGGATTGGGAGGGATTGGGGAGAGGATAGGGGAGGGACTGGGAGCACTGGGAGGGACTGGGAAAGGGAATGGGACAGGGACTGGGGGCACTGGGAAAGGGAGTGGAGGCACTGGGAGGGACTGGGAGAGGGATTGGGGGGGAGTGGGAGGGACTGGGAGCACTGGGAGGGACTGGGGGAACTGGGGGGGAGTGGGAGGGATTGGGAGGGACTGGGAGCACTGGGAGCACTGGGAAAGGGAGTGGGACAGGGACTGGGAGCACTGGGAGCGACTGGGAGAGGGATTGGGGGGGAGTGGGAGGGATTGGGAGAGACTGGGAGCACTGGGAGGGACTGGGAAAGGGAGTGGGGGGGACTGGGAGGGGATTGGGAGCACTGGGAAGGCACTGGGAGGGCCTGGGGGGGACTGGGACAGGATTGGGAGGGACTGGGAGCACTGGGAGGGCCTGGGGGGGACTGGGAGGGGATTGGGAGCACTGGGAAGGCACTGGGATGGGGCTGGGGAGGGGATTGGGAGAGACTGGGAAAGGGACTGGGAGCACTGGGAGGGAACTGGAAGGGACTGGGGAGAGGATGGGAGAGGGAGTGGGAGCACTGGGAGGGATTGGGGGTGACTGAGGAGGGACTGGGGGGACTGGGAGAGGGAGTGGGGGCACTGGGAGCACTGGGACAAGGACTGGGGGAGGCACTGGGAGAGACTTGGAAAAACGGAAAGAGGAACTGGGAGGGACTGGGATGGACTGGGAGCACTGGGATGGACTGGGAGATATTTGGGGGTGTGGGTCAGGAATGGTCCATACTGGGAATGTCCCAGTTTGCACTGGGCTGGTCCCATTCTGTACTGGGGAACGTTTGGAGGGAACTGGGAGCACTGGGATGGACTGGGAGGGGAACTGGGATGGACTGGGAGCACTGGGATGGACTGGGAGCACTGGGATGCTCACCCCCGTTTTGTCCCCAGGAACACCATCACCAAGTGAGGGCCCTGGGGACACCTTGGGGACATCGTGGGACACCCTGGGGACACCTTGGGGACACCCTGGGGACACCCTGGGGACAGCCCTGGGGACAGCCCTGGGGACACCTTTGGGACACCGTGGGACACCCTGGGGACACCCTGGGGACAGCCCTGGGGACAGCCCTGGGTCCCCAGTGCCACCTCTGGGACATCCCAGGACCCCCTGGGGACACTTTTGGGACCCCCCGGGGCCACCCCCGGCCCCTCCCCGCGCTTGGGGACAATAAAAGCCTCTGGGACGTCCCTTTGTGTCACCTTTGTGTCACCTTTGTGTCACTGAGGGGGGGGGGAGGGGACACGGAGCCACTCCTCCCAGTGCCACCAGCGCCATTTATTGGGGACAGTCGTGTCCCTGTCACCCCTCCCCGGGGGGGTGGCCCATGTCCCCCCCGAGCCTGCTGGCCTTGTCCCCATTGTCCTTGGGCCGCGCGGCCTTGTCCCCAACGGCGTCACTCGTGCCATTCGTGTCCCCGGTGGTGGCACTCGTGTCCCCCATGTTCCCAGTGTCCTTTGTGTCCCCCGGAGTGTCACTTGTGGTGTCCCCGATGTCCTCCTCGCTGTCCCCATCGCTGTGCTCCTCACTGTCACCGCTGTCCCCATCGCTGTCGCCATCGCTGTCCCCATCAGTGTCCCCTGGGTCCTCCTCGCTGTCGCCATCGCTGTCACCGCTGTCCCCCGCGGTGTCCCCGGGGGTCCCCCCCCGGTTGGTGTTGACAAAGAGCCCCTCGGGGCTGTCACTGCCTCGGGGACACGGGGGGGTCACACCCAGGGGGGTCACCGTGTCCCCGAGGTGGCCCCAAGGTGTCCCCAATTGTCCCTTTAACCCTTCCATCCCCGGGGGGTCACAGTGTCCCCAAGGTGTCCCCAATTGTCCCTTTAACCCCTCTGTTCCCAGGGGGGTCACACCCAGGGGGGTCACCATGTCCCCAAGGTGTCCCCAAGGTGTCCCCAAGGTGTCCCCAACTGTCCTTTTAACCCCTCCATTCCCTGGGGGGTCACCGTGTCCCCAAGGTGTCCCCGAGGTGTCCCCAATTGTCCCTTTAACCCTTCCATTCCCAGGGGGTCACAGTGTCCCCAGTTGTCCCCAATTGTCCCTTTAACCCTTCCATCCCCGGGGGGTCACACCCAGGGGGGTCACAGTGTCCCCGAGGTGTCCCCAAGGTGTCCCCAATTGTCCCTTTAACCCCTCCATTCCCAGGGGGTCACACCTGGGGGGTCACAGTGTCCCCAAGGTCCCCAATTGTCCCTTTAACCCCTCCATCCCCAGGGGGTCACAGTGTCCCCAAGGTGTCCCCAATTGTCCCTTTAACCTCTCCACTCCCAGGGGGTCACACCCAGGGGTCACAGGGGGTTGTGGTATGACCCCCCCACCCCAAAAAACAACCCCCAAAATACCCCAAAGCCCCCCCAAAAAACCCCAAAAAACCCCAAAATATCCCAAGATATCTCCGGTATGACCCCCCCACCCCAAAATACCCCAAAAAAAACCCCAAAAAACCCCAAAAAAACCCTAAAATATCCCCAGGCCCTCCACCCAAAATACCCAAAAATATTCCAAAAATAACCCAAATTCCCCCAAAATAACCCCAAAACACCCCCAGGGGTTTTGGTACGACCCCCCCCCCACCCCAAAAATTCCCCGGGGGGGGTCACACCCTCATTATCCCCTCCCCCAATTAATAAACATCCCCTCATTGCCCCTAATTAACCTCCCCAGTTAATTACCCCCGATTGTCACCTCCCTAATTTCCCTTTTATTGCCCCTCCCCCAAAATCCCATTGCCCCTCCCCCATTATTGCCCCCCCAACCTCCCCAAATTCCTGCCCCTCCCCCCAATTCCTGCCCCTCCCCCCAATTTCCCCCTCCCCAAATTCCTGCCCCTCCCCCAAATTCCCCCCTCCCCAAATTTCTGCTCCTCCCCCCATTATTGCCCCCCCAACTTCCCCAAATTCCTGCCCCTCCCCCCAAATTTCTGCCCCTCCCCCTAAACTTCTGCCCCTCCCCCATTTTTGCCCCCCCAACCTCCCCAAATTCCTGCCCCTCCCCCCAATTTCTGCCCCTCCCCCAACTCCCCCTCCCCAAATTTCTGCCCCTCCCCAAATTCCTGCCCCTCCCCCAAATTCCCCCCTCCCCAAATTTCTGCCCCTCCTCCCATTATTGCCCCAACTCCCCCTCCCCAAATTTCTGCCCCTTCCCCCAATTCCTGCCCCTCCCCCAAATTCCTGCCCCTCCCCCAACTCCCCCTCCCCCCAATTTCTGCCCCTTCCCTCAAATTTCCCCCTCCCCAAATTCCTGCCCCTCCCCCCAATTTCTGCCCCTCCCCCAAATTCCCCCTCCCCAAATTTCCGCCCCTCCCCCCAAATTTCTGCCCCTCCCCCTAAACTTCTGCCCCTCCCCCATTTTTGCCCCCCCTAACCTCCCCAAATTTTTGCCCCCTCCCCAAATTTCTGCCCCTCCCCTCCAAATTTCTGCCCCTCCCCCATTATTACCCCCCCAATTCCCCCTCCCCCCCCCAAATTCCCGCCCCCCCCCCCATTCCCGCCCCTCCCCCACTCACCCTTCCCGGGGGCTTTTCCTCTCCAGGGGCACGAAGGCCTCGGGCCTGGGGGGGCAGGGGGGGTCACTGGGGGGAACTGGGAGGGACTGGGAGGGACTGTCCCCCCCCGGGGGTCCCACCACAGCTCCTGGGGGAGGGATTTGGGGAGGGGGAGATGTTTTGGGGTTATTTTGGGGTTATTTTTGGGGTTATTTTTGGTTAATTCTGGGTTATTTTTGAGTTGGTTTTGGGTTATTTTGGGTTATTTTGGGATATTTTTGGGTATTTCGGGTCCTACCAGAGCCCCTGAGTTATTTTTGGGATATTTTGGGGTATTTTTTGGGGTTATTTTGGGGTATTTTGGGTTATTTTGGGTTATTTTGGGTTATTTCGGGGTTATTTTGGGATATTTTTGGGTATTTCGGGTCCTACCAAAGCCCCTGGGTTATTTTTGGGATATTTTGGGGTATTTTTTGGGGTTATTTTGGGGTATTTTGGGTCATTTTGGGGTTATTTTGGGGTTATTTTGGGATATTTTTGGCCTATTTGGGGTATTTGGGTTCCTACCAGAGCCCCTGGCATATTTTGGGAATATTTTGGTGTATTTTGGGTTATTTTGGGGTATTTTGGGTTATTTTTGGGTCCTACCAGAGCCCCTGGGGTATTCTGGGGATATTTTTGGGATATTTTTGGGACATTTTTGGGTATTTCGGGTCCTACCAGAGCCCCTGAGTTATTTTGGGGATATTTTGGGGTATTTTGGGTTATTTTTGGGACATTTTTGGGTATTTCGGGTCCTACCAGAGCCCCTGGGGTATTTTGGGTTATTTTTGGGATATTTTGGGATATTTTTGGGTTATTTGGGGTATTTCGGGTACTACCACAACCCCTGGGATATTCCGGGTTATTTCGGGATATTTTGGGGTAGTTTGGGGTTTTTTTTGGGATACTTGGGGTGTTTTGGGTCCTACCAGAGCCCCTGGGGTATTTTCAGGTTATTTTGGGGACATTTTTGGGTATTTTGGGTCCTACCAGAGCCCCTGGGGTATTCTGGGGATATTTTTGGGTTATTTTTGGGACATTTTGGGTGTCTTGGTCCTACCAGAGGCCCTGGGGTATTTTGGGTTATTTTCAGGTTATTTTGGGTTATTTTCAGGTTATTTTGGGATATTTTTGGGACATTTTGGGTACTCTGCTCCTACCAGAGGCCCTGGGCTATTTTCAGGTTATTTTGGGTTATTTTTGGGATATTTTTGGGACATTTTGGGTTATTTTTGGGGATTTTGGGTACTCTGCTCCTACCAGAGGCCCTGGGCTATTTTCAGGTTATTTTTGGGACATTTTGGGTTATTTTTGGGATATTTTGGGTTATTTTTGGGATATTTTGGGTTATTTTCAGGTTATTTTGGGTTATTTTTGGGATGTTTCAGGTTATTTTTGGGCTATTTTGGGTTATTTTTGGGATATTTTTGGGCATTCTGCTCCTACCAGAGGCCCTGGCGCTGCAGCGAGCGCACGTGCGGAGGCAGCAGCACCAGAGAGATTTCGGCTTTGACCTTTGACCCCTCCTCGATGGGGTCCACCAGCAGGAAATCGCCTGGGGACACCAAGGGGACAGGGGTCACTGAAAGGTCACTGAGGGGTCACAGGGGGGACAGGGGGGGACATGGGGGGGACAGGGTCACTTAGGGGTCACCGTACTTAGGGGTCACGAGGGGGGACAGGGGGGACATGGGGGGAGACAGGAGTCACTGGGGCGTCACCAGGTGGTCACCAAAGGGGACAGGGGTCACTGAAAGGTCACCGAGGGGGGACACGGAGGGGACATGGGAGGGACAGGGTCACTGAAGGGTCACCGAGGGGGGACACGGAGGGGACATGGGGGGACAGGGTCACTGGGGGGTCACAGGGGGACACGGTCACCGGGGGGTCACCAAGGGGGAACACAGTGGGGACATGGCAGGGACACTGAAGGGTCACTGAGGGGAGACAGGGGAAGGGGACAAGGGTCACTGAGGGGTCATGGGGGGGACAGGGTCACAGGAAGGTCACCAAGGGGGACAGGGGTCACTGAGGGGTCACAGGGGGACACTGAGGGGGTCATTGGGGGGGACATGGGGGGGCACAGGGGTCACGGGGGCATCACTGGGGGGGCCACAGGGGGACATGGTGGAGACACGGTCACTGAAGGGTCACTGAGGGGTCACAGGGGTCACTGGGGGGTCACTGAGGGGACAGGGTCACTGAAGGGTCACTGAGGGGTCACAGGGGTCACTGAGGGGGGACACGGAGGGGACACGGTCACTGAGGGTCACTGAGGGGTCACAGGGGTCACTGAGGGGGACACGGAGGATGGGGTCACTGAAGGGTCACCAGGGGTCACAGGGGGGACACGGAGAGGGACATGGCGGGGACAGGGGTCACTGGGGTCACTGAGGGGACACAAGGGAGGGACAGGGACACGAGGATGGGGTTGGGGACAATCCTGGGATGGAGACCAAGGGACAGGGACAGGGGACAGCAACCAAGAATGGGGGAGGGCAGGGGGCAGATCCAGGTGACAATGACAGTGTGACAGTGACAGGGTGACGGTGACGGTGACAGAGAGGCAGCGTGACAATGGCAGGGGGACAGGGAGAGGGTGGCAGTGGTGGGGGACAGGGGCGACAGTGACAGTGACAGGGTGGCAGTGTCAGTGTGACAGTGACAAGGTGTCAGTGTGACAGCGACAGGGGCGCAGTGTCAGTGTGACAATGACAAGGTGTCAGTGTGACAGTGACAGGGGGGCAGTGTCAGTGTGACAATGACAAGGTGTCAGTGTGACAGTGACAGGGTGGCAGCGTCCTTTGACCCAGGTGTGCCTCCAGAAGTGCGGTGGCAGCGTGAGGGTGACAATGGCACAGTAAAAGTGTGACAATGACAATGACAGGGTGACACTGTGACAATGACAAGGTGACAACATGACAAGGCCAGAGTGACAACGATGGTGACAATGTGACAATGACAGGGTGACAGTGACAATGACAATAGTGGGTGGCAGTGTCACCTCTCTTGATCCAGATGTGGCGCCGGAAGCGCGGTGGCAGTGACAGTGTGATAGTGACAATGACAGGGTGACAATGACAGGGTGACAGTGACAATGACAATAATGGGTGGCAGTGTCACCTCTCTTGATCCAGATGTGGCGCCGGAAGCGCGGTGGCAGTGACAGTGTGACAGTGACAATGACAGGGTGACAATGACAGGGTGACAATGACAGGGTGACAATGACAATGACAGGGTGACAATGACAGGGTGACAATGGCAGGGTGACAATGACAGGGTGACAGTGACAATGACAATAAGGGGTGGCAGTGTCACCTCTCTTGATCCAGATGTGGCGCCGGAAGCGCGGTGGCATGCTGGCCAGGAACCGTGTCCCCTCCGCCGTCTCCACCTCGTGCAGGTTGTTCCCAGGTGTCCCCAACACCTGCGGGGACACGGGGGGGGTCACGGGGCCACCCCTGCCCTGTCCCCTCGGTGTCCCCTCTGTCCCCAGCCTGTCCCCTCGGCCTTGGGGACACCCCACAGGAGCTGTCCCTCTGTCCCCAGGGGAGTGTCCCCACCAAGTCTCCTTGTCCCCGGGGCCACCTCTCTGTGTCCCCTTGTCACCCTGCTGTCCCCTCCATGTCCCCCTGTCCCAGGGCTGTGTCCCCATGTCCCCCCATGCCATGGCTCTGTGCCATCCCTGTCCCCACTGTCCCTGTCCCCCCAATGTCCCCACATCCCCCCGACGTGTCCCCCCCGTCCCAGGTCGCTGTCCCCATGTCCCCCAGCCCCTGCCATGTCCCCGCAGTGTCCCCACGTCACCCCCGTGTCCCCCTCTGTCCCATCTGTGTTCCCCTTCCGACATCTCTGTCCCCGTGTCCCAGGGCTCTGTCCCCCCACTGTCACCTGGCCTCTGTCCCCGTGTCCCCAATGTCCCTCAATGTCCCCCCGTGTCACACCCTCACCATGCTCTGGCCCCCCCAATGTCCCCAATGTCCCCCCAATGTCCCCCCCCGGTGTCTCACCCTCACCACAATCTGGCCCATCCCATGTCCCCCTGTCCTGCCCCGTGTCCCCAATGTCCCCAGTGTCCCCAATGTCCCCCCGATGTCCCCCCAATGTCCCCCCCCGGTGTCTCACCCTCACCACGCTCTGGCCCATCCCATGTCCCCCTGTCCTGCCCCGTGTCCCCAATGTCCCCAGTGTCCCCAATGTCCCCCCGATGTCCCCCCCGCTGTCTCACCCTCACCACGCTCTGCCCCGCCCCGGGCTGCACGCGCTCCTCCAGCAGCTGCTGCACCACGTGCTTCCGCTTGGTGGCGCGCGACATGGCGGCGCTGGGGGGACACGGGGGAGGGTCAGGGACCCCCGGGGGTGGGGGAGGGGCGGGGGGGGCTCAGAGACCCCCGGGACCCCCCGGCCCCGCCCCTCCCCCGCGCCGCGCGCTCACCTGCGGCGGCACTTCCGGGTGCGAGCGGCGGCGGCGACGTCACTTCCGGGAAGGAAGTGCCAGAGGTCGCGCCCCCACGAGGGCGGGCTTTGCGATGAAGACACGCCCACAAAGGGGCGGGGTTTGAGGTAAAGCTGAAACTCTGATTGGGTGAGATGGACACGCCTATAAGGGCGGAGCGTCCCTTGCAATGAATGAGCTCCTTTGGGGGCGTGGCCAGGCCAGGGGGCGTGGTTTCGCCGCACGGCATTATGGGAGCGGTTATGCAAATTAGCTGTGGGCCCGCTCGCTGTGAATGCTGGGCGGGCTTATGCAAATAAGCTAGTGTAAGCTGTGGTGGGCGGGGCTATGCAAATGAAGAGCTCGGAGGTGACGTAGTGCCGTGCAAATAAACCGCGGATAAGCAGTAGGCGGGGCTATGCAAATGAACCCTCAGAGCGGGGTCTTGGCAGACAGCTGGAGTGGGCGGGGCCATGCTAATGAGTAGGGCGTGGTCTGGGACCGCGGGTTGGATAGGGAGGAGTTAGTGCCGTGACGTCACACCCGCCCCGAGGTCTTCCTGCGGCTTCCATGACGTCACCACGTCCCCGTTACCTCTTTCGCCGCCGCCGCCGTGACGTCACCACCTCCCCGTTACCCCTGAGGGCCGCGCGGCCCCGCCCCCCTACCCCCGTGACGTCACCGCCCACGGCGCGGCTCCGCGCTCTCTGATTGGCCGCGGGGCGCGCGGCGGCGGCGGGGCCAAGATGGCGGCGGAGCGCGCGGAGGCGGCGGCGGGAGCGGGAGGAGCAGGGCCTGGGGAGCCCCTGAGGGACCCCCTGAGGGACCCCCGCGCCCCGGAGCGCTCGCCCTACGCCGGCTGGGCCCACCCCGAGCTCCAGGCCACGCTCGCCAGCATCGGAGCGCCCGCGCAGGGTGCGGCGACCGGGGGGGCTCCGTGAGGGGAAAGAGGGGGATTCGTGAGGGGAAAGGGGGAAATCTGAGGGGGGGTCGGGTTGGGGGAGTCTCGGGGTGCCCTGAGGAGATTGGGGGGAGATTTGAGGGGTAGGGGGGGATTTGGGGGAATTTCGGGGTCTCCTGAGGGGTCTGGGAGGAGATTTGAGGAGTAGGGGAGGAATTTGGGGGAATCTCGGGTTCACCTGAGGGGATTAAGGGGAGATTTGAGGGGTACGGGGGGAATTTTGGGGGTCTTGGGGTCACCTGAGGGGATTAGGTGGTGCTGAGGGCTCGGGGGGGCAGCTGAGGGCGTGAGGGATGGAAATTGCGGCATTTGGGGTTTTTTGGGGTCACCTGAGGGGATTTAGGGGTGCTGAGGGTTCTGGGTGTGAGGGAAAGGAATTGTGTGATTTGGGGTTTTTTTGGGGGGTCACCTGAGGGGATTGGGGGGTGCTGGGGTCTCCGGGGGGCAGCTGAGGAGATTTGGGGATGGTTTGGGGGTCTTGGGGGGCTCAGGGTCTCCTGAGGGGTCTCTGGGGGGGTTGAGGGATCGGGAGGGGGTCCTGGGGATGGTTTGGGGTTTTGGGGGGAGCCCTGAGGGGTCAGCCAGGGGATATTTGGGGGTTCAGGGGGTCCCGGGGGGGTTTGGGGCTTTCTGAGGGGGCTCAGGGGATATTTGGGGGGCACCTGGAGGTATTTGTGGGGCCCAGGGGGTGGTTGGGGGTCCCTGGGGGAGCTAATTGGGGTCCTGGAGGGTTAAAGGAATTTGGGGAGGGGTCCTTGGGAGGGCAGAGGGTGAGTCGGGGGCTGTGGGGCAGAATTTGGGGGTCCCTGGGGGAGATAATTGGGGTCCTGGAGGGTTAAAGGAATTTGGGGAGGGGTCCTTGGGAGGGCAGAGGGTGAGTTGGGAGCTGTGGGGCAGAATTTGGGGGTCCCTGGGGGAGATAATTGGGGTCCTGGAGGGTTAAAGGAATTTGGGGAGGGGTCCTTGGGAGGGCAGAGGGTGAGTCGGGGGCTGTGGGGCAGAATTTGGGGGTCCCTGGGGGAGATAATTGGGGTCCTGGAGGGTTAAAGGAATTTGGGGAGGGGTCCTTGGGAGGGCAGAGGGTGAGTCGGGGGCTGTGGGGCAGAATTTGGGGGTCCCTGGGGGAGATAATTGGGGTCCTGGAGGGTTAAAGGAATTTGGGGAGGGGTCCTTGGGAGGGCAGAGGGTGAGTCGGGGGCTGTGGGGCAGAATTTGGGGGTCCCTAACCCCCCCCGCGCCCCCCAGGGACCCGCGAGGAGCTGGTGGAGAGACTCCAGGCCTACACCCTGCAGGTGAGACCCCCGAGATGGGGGAGACCCCCCAGATTCCCCCCAAATTCTCATTCTTTTGAGTGGTCTCACTTTGGGGACATATTGTGTTATTTTGTGCAAGTTTTTGTGATTTTGGAGTAGTTTCTGTCATTTTGGGGGGAATTTTGGTTAATTTTTTGGGTCCTGCCGCCCCCACTCTCTCGGGGGAGGGTCCCTGTGTCCCCTCTGAGTGGGGGGGACTCAAGGGACCCCCCAAAATTTGTGGTTTTTTTGGGGGGGGGTCTCACTTTGGGGATGTATTGTGTAACTTTTAGGGGAATTTTTGTAATTTTGGGGCAATTTTTTTTGTTTTGGGGGGGGGGGTGTTCAATTTTTTGGGTCCTGCCACCCCCACCCTCTCAGGGGAGGGTCCCTGTGTCCCCTCCGAGTGGGGGGGCTCAAAGGGACCCCTCCCCAATTTGTGGTTTTTTGGGGGAGGGCCTACTTTGAGAGCATCTTGTTTAATTTTGGACAGGTTTTTGTAATTTTATAAGAATTTCTGTAATTTTGGGGGGATTTTGTTCAATTTTTGGGGGGTGAGGAGGGTCCTGCTGCTCCCACCCTCTCAGGGGAGGGTCCCTGTGTCCCCTCCGAGTGGGGGGGGCTCAAAGGGACCCCCCCCCAATTTATGTTTTCTTGGGGGGGGCTCACTTTGGGGGCATATTGTGTAATTTTGGTGGAATTTCTGTAATTTTGGGGGGGCTTTGTTCAATTTCTTGGGTCCTGCTGCCTCCATTCTCTCGGGGGAGGGTCCCTGTGTCCCCTGCAAGTGGGGGGGGCTCAAAGGGACCCCCCCTCAATTTGTGCCCCCCCCCCCCCAGACCGGGATCGTGCTGAGCCGCCCTGCCCTGCGCCCTGAGGAGGGGGACAAGGCCCCGCCCCCCCAGGTGGGAATTTGGGGGGGATTTGGGGTTTGGGGGAGGGGCAGGACATCCCCAGGGCTCCTAATTTTGGAGGGGGGGGGTCAGAATGTTCTTTTTGGGGGGTTAAGACTCCAAATTTTGGGGGAGAGAAGAGTGCGGTTAAACTTTCAGAGCTCTGAATTTTGGGGTGGGGGAGTCAATGGAGGGCCAAGACCCCCACCCATAGCACCCAATTTTGGGTTGGGGGTGTTAAATTCTTCTGGGGCACCCAATTTTGGGGAGGGGGGTGGGATTCGGGGTTTAGGACCACTCCCAAAACCTCAATTTTAGGTTGGGGGGGTTCAATTTTGCTATGAAAGAGATTTATTTTTGTGCCAGGGGAGGTTACATTTTGGGGATTAAGGAGGTTAAATTCTGACGTGGAAAAGGTTTAGTTTTGGGGTGGGAGAGGTTTAATTTTGGGGTGGAGAAGGTTAAATCTTGCAGTGCCGGAGATTAAATTTTGGAGGGAGCAGTTATGGTTTTAAGGCTCCCCCAAACACTCAATTTTGGATTGTGAGGATTCAATTTTGGGGTGGGGGAGGTTTAATTTTGGGGTGGGGAAGGTTAAATTTTGGGGTCAGAGAGATTAAATTTTGAGGTGGAAAGGTTAAAATCTGGGGTGGGGGAAGTTGAAATTTGGAGCAAGGAAGATTAAATTTTCGGGGGAAGGACTATCGATTTAAGGCTCTCCCAAACACTCCATTTTGGCTTGTGGGGACTCAATTTTGAAAGGATGCTCAGAGCTCGGAGATCCTTCCCAAACACTGAATTTTGGGGGTGGGGGGGTTTAATTTTGGGGGTTTAATTTTGGGGGTGGGGGGGTTAAATTTTGGGGGTTGGGGGGAGTTTAATTTTGGGGGTTGGGGGGGTTTAATTTTGGGGGTGGGGGGGTTTAATTTTGGGGGTTTGGGGTTACATTTTGGGGGTTTTGGGGGGTTGAATTTTGGGGTTGGGGGTTTAATTTTCGGGGTGGGGGTTTAATTTTGGGGGTGGAGGGTTTTATTTTGGGGGTGGAGGGGTTAAATTTTGGGGGTGGAGGGTTTTATTTTGGGGGTTGGAGGGAGTTTAATTTTGGGGGTCGGGGTTGAATTTTGGGGATGGGGGGGTTTAATTTTGGGGGTGGGGGGGTTTAATTTTGGGGGTTTGGGGTTACATTTTGGGGGTTTTGGGGGGTTGAATTTTGGGGTTGGGGGTTTAATTTTCGGGGTGGGGGTTTAATTTTGGGGGTGGGGGGTTTAATTTTGGGGGTGGGGAGTTTAATTTTGGGGGTTGGAGGGAGTTTAATTTTGGGGATGGGGGGGTTGAATTTTGGGGGTTTGGGGGGGTTAAATTTTGGGGTTGGGGGTTTAATTTTGGGGGTTGGGGGGGGTTTAATTTTGGGGGTTGGGGGTTTAATTTTGGGGGTGGGGGGGTTTAATTTTGGGGTTGGGAGTTTAATTTTGGAGGTGGGGGGTTGAATTTTGGGGGTGGAGGGTTTTATTTTGGGGGTTGGAGGGAGTTTAATTTTGGGGTTGGAGGGAGTTTAATTTTGGGGTTGGGGGGGTTTGATTTTGGGGGTTGGGGGTTACATTTTGGGGGTTGGGGGGGGTTGAATTTTGGGGTTGGGGGGGTCCCAGGGGGCACTCACTGACCTCCCCCCTCCCCCCCAGCTGCCCCCAGCGCTGCCCCTGCAGCACCCCCTGGTGCCGCCCCCTCCCCCGCCGGGGCTGGGGCTCAATTTCGGGCTGGGGGCTCCCGTGGGGGGGGTCTCGGTGCCGCCCCCGCCCCCCCCCGCGGGGCTGTCCGAGGAGGAGCGCCTGACCCTGGCCCAGCAGCAGGCGGCACTGCTGCTGCAGGAGGAGCGCGCCCAGGTCCGGGGGCTTTGGGGGGATTTTGGGGGGAGTTTGGGGGGCTTTGGGGGGGTTAAAGCGGCGCTGCTGCTGCAGGAGGAGCGGGCCCAGGTCTGGAGGGGTTTGGGGGGCTTTTGGGGGAGTTTTGGGGGGGTCTGGGGGGTTTTGGAGGGGTTAAAGCAGTGCTGCTGCTGCAGGAGTGGGCCCAGGTGCAGGGGGGCACGGGGGGGTCAGGGGTGCAGAGTTTGGGCGAGTTCTGGGGGGATTTTGGGGGGTTTTGTGGGAGTTTGGGGGGTGCTGGGAGGGTTTGGGTGGGCTAAAGAGATCCTGGGGGGTGTTTGGGGACACCTGGGGAGGCACCCATGGGTGGGGTCCCAAGGGTGGTTGGGGCAAAGGGGATGGGCTGGGGGTGGTTTTTGGGGGGGCTCTTGGCCATTTTTGGTGAGGTATTTGAGGTTTTGGGGTGGATTTGAAATTTTTGGGGGTTCTTGATGGAGGGGCAACACCTGGGGGGTCACCTTTGGGTGCTGGGGGGGTCCTGACCGTGTCCCCCTCCTCAGGGCCAGCACCCGTTTGGGGACAAGGCCAAGGAGCAGGAGCTGCTGGAGCAGCAGAAACGGGTGAGGGGCACCCCTGGGTGGGGAGGGGGCACCCCTGGGTCTGGGGGGGCTCCCCAGGGTCTGGGGGGCTCCCCAGGGTGGGGGGTCCACCCCAGGAGCCCCTGACCCCCCGTGCCCCCCCAGGCGGCAGTGCTGCTGGAGCAGGAGCGGCAGCAGGAGATGGCCAAGCTGACGCCCCCCGCCCCCCGCGCCCCCCCCGAGGGAGCTCCCATGGGCGCCAGGACCCCCCTGGCCCCCCGAGGTGAGCGGGGGAGGGGACACCCCCGGGGTGGGCTGTGTCCCCTCCCCCCGGTGTGACGTCAGCGTTGTGCCCCCCCAGGCACCCCCATGGGAGCCCCCCTGGCCATGGGAGCCCCCCGGCCCCGCGGGCCCCCCCCGCCCCCCGGCGACGACAGCAGAGAGGTGGGTTTGGGGGGCTGGGGGCTCCTGGGGGGCTGGGGGGTCTCTGTGAGGGGCTGGGGGGATTTGGGGGGGATTTGGGAGGCTGGGGGCTCTCTGGGTGGGGCTTTGAGGGTGTCTGTGGGGCTGGGGGTCTTGGGGGGGGGCTCTGTGTGGGGCTGGGGGCTCTCGGTGGGGGGATTTGGGGGTCTCTGGGGCTGGGGGTCTCTGGGAGGGGTTTGGGGGTCTGTGTGGGGCTGGGGGTTCTCTGGGGGTCTGGGGTCTTTCTTTGAGGGGGGTCACTTTGCATCTCTGGGGTTTCTTTGGAGGATCTCTCTCTGGGTCTGGGGGCTCTCTGGGGGTGTGGGGAGTCTGGGGGGGTCTCTCTGTGAGTCTGGGGTGTCTGTGGGTCTGGGGTCTCTCTGGGGGGTCTCTGTGGGTATGAGATCTTTCGGAGTCTCTCTACGGATCTGGGGATCTCTCTGGGTCTGGGGTCTGTTTTTGGGGGTCTCTCTGTGAGTCTGGGGTCTCCCTGTGGGGGTCTCAGTGGGTCTGGGGTCTCAGTGTGTCTGGGGTCTGTTTTTGGGGGGGTCTCAATGGGTCTGGGGTCTCTCAGTGTGTCTGGGGTCTGTTTTTGGGGGGGTCTCAGTGGGTCTGGGGTCTCAGTGTGTCTGGAGTCTGGTTTTGGGGGGGTCTCAATGGGTCTGGGGTCTCTGGGGTCTCTCAGTGTGTCTGGGGTCTGGTTTTGGGGTCTCTCAATGGGTCTGGGGTCTCTCAGTGTGTCTGGGGTCTGTTTTTGGGGGGGTCTCAGTGGGTCTGGGGTCTCTCAGTGTGTCTGGAGTCTGGTTTTGGGGGGGTCTCAATGGGTCTGGGGTCTCTGGGGTCTCTCAGTGTGTCTGGGGTCTGTTTTTGGGGGGGTCTCAATGGGTCTGGGGTCTCTCAATGGGTCTGGGGTCTCAGTGGGTCTGGGGTCTCTGGGGTCTCAGTGTGTCTGGGGTCTGTTTTTGGGGGTCTCTCAATGGGTCTGGGGTCTCTCAGTGTGTCTGGGGTCTGTTTTTGGGGGGTCTCTCAATGGGTCTGGGGTCTCAGTGGCTCTGGGGTGTGTCCCCAGGCCGAGGACTCTGGCGTGGGCCCCAAGATCCCCCAGGCTCTGGAGAAGATCCTGCAGCTCAAGGAGAGTCGCCAGGAGGAGCTCGTCAGCGTGCCGGGGCTGCCGGGTGAGCCCTGTCACCGGTGTCACCTCCCTGCCACCCCTGTGTCACCTGTGTCACCCCCCTGCCACCCCTGTGTCACTGTGTGTCACCCCCTGCCACCCCTGTGTCACTGTGTGTCACCCCCTGCCACCCCTGTGTCACTGTGTGTCACCCCCTGCCACCCCTGTGTCACTGTGTGTCACCCCCCTGCCACCCCTGTGTCACTGTGTGTCACCCCCTGCCACCCGTGTGTCACCAGTGTCACCGTGTGTCACCCTCCTGCCACCCCTGTGTCACCTCTGTGTCACCCCCCTGCCACCCCTGTGTCATCGGTGTCACCTCTGTGTCACCCCCCTGCCACCCCTGTGTCACCAGTGTCACTGTGTGTCACCCCTGTGTCACCCTCCTGCCACCCCTGTGTCACTCGGTGTCACCCCAGGTCCACCAGGGCCACTCTGGTGTCACCCAGGTCCACCTAGGGTCACCCTGGGCCACCCACAGGTGTTCTGTGTCACCCCCCGGTGCCACCAGGGCCGCCCAGCGTCACCAGGGCTACCCCGAGAGCCACCCCAGTGTCACCCCAGGGCCACCTGGTGTCACCCCAGTGTCACCCAGGGCCACCCCAGTGCCACCCTACTGTCACCACCACGGGCGTCCCCTGTCACCTCCCGGTGCCACCAGGGCCACCCAGTGTCACCTCCTGTGCCACTAGGGCCCCCCAGGGCTACCCATGGGTGTCCCCTGTCACTGCCTGGTGCCATCCAATGTCACCAGGGCCACTCCAGTGTCTCTCTCTGTGCCACCAGGGCTCCCCACGGGTGTCCTCTGTCATCCCCCGGTGGCACCAGGGCCACCCCAGTGTCACCAATTTCCCCGGGGTCACCCCAAGGCCACCCCCAGTGCCACCAGGGCCACCCCCTGGTGCCCCTAGGGCCACCCAGAGCCACCCCAGTGCCACCGCAGAGCACCCCTTGCCACCCCCGAGTGCCACCTGTGCTGTCCCCTGCCACCCCAGTGCCACCAGGGCCACCCACTGACATCCGTAGTGTCCCTTGTCACCCCCAGTGCCCCCCAGCACTCCAAAATGTCCCCAAAAACGCGGATTCGTCTTCTGTGGGTGCTGGGGGTGACACCTTGGGGGTGGGAGGTGACACCCTGGGCTGTCAGGTGACACCCAGGGGTGGCAGTGTCCCCCCTGACCCCCCGTGTCCCCCGTGTCCCCCAGCCGAGGACGAGATGGAGACAGAGCTGCGCGCGTCAGCGTCAGCCTCGGAGGCCGAGGAGGACACGGGCGCGTCCAAGAAGGAGGTGACACAGGGGACAGCGAGGGGACAGTGGGGGGGATGGGGGGGGATGGGGACCCCACCCAAAGTGGCACCTGGGGGGGTCTGGGGGACACCCGGAATCTTTGGGGGGCGCTGGGAGGGGGTTGGGGTCATCCGTGTCACTCTGATGTCGCCTTTGTCCCCTTGGGTCCTTCTGGGGGCTTCAGGACCACCCCAGGGTCATCCGTGTCACTCTGATGTCACCTTTGTCCCCTTGGGTCCTTGTGGGGGTTCAGGACCACCCCAGGGTCACCTGTGTCACTCTGATGTCACCTTTGTCCCCTCTTGGGTGTATGTGGGGGGGGGTCAGGACCCCCCTGGGGTCACCTGTGTCACTCTGATGTCACCGTTGTCCCTTTTTTGGGTCCGTTGGGGGGGTCAAGGTCACCCAGGGGCCACCTTTGTCACTCTGATGTCACCTTTGTTTTCTCCCTGGGTACCCAAGACGGGGTCAGGACCACTCTGATGTCCCCTTTGTCCCCTCTTGGGTCTCCTTGGGGGCTTCAGGACCACCCTGGGGTCACCTGTGTCACTTTGATGTCACCTTTGTCCTTTTCTTGGGTTTCTCTGGGGGAGTCAGGACCACCCTGGGGTCACCCTAATGTCCCTCTCTGCTCTTCCCTCATTGGGGCACCTGCCCTACCCCAACGTCCCCAATGTCCCATTGTGTCCCCATTGTCCCTATTGTCCCCAACATCCCTCCGTGTCCCCTCCCAGCGCAACCGCAAGCGCCGCAACCGCAAGAAGAAGAAGCGGGGGAGGGGCGCGGCCCGGGAGGGGACCCCGACCCCCAGCGCCCCCCGGGGGGACCCCGAGCCCCCCGGGGACACCCCCGAGGTGGAGATCGAGTACGTGACCGAGGAGCCCGAGATCTACGACCCCAACTTCGTCTTCTTCAAGAGGATCTTCGAGGCCTTCAAGGTGACTTTTTGGGTCTGGGGGTGACACTTTTGGGGGCAAGGGTCACTTTGACAGTCCGGGGGTCACCCTGGGGTTACCTGGGGGTCACTTTGGGGTCACCCTGGGGTCTGGGGTAACTCTTGGATTATCTATGACCCCAACTTCGTCTTCTTCAAGACGATCTTCAAGGCCTTCAAAGTGACTTTTTGGGTCTGGGGGTCACCCGGGGGTCACTCTGGGGTCTGGGGGTCACCCGGGGGTCACTCTGGGGTCTGGGGGTCACTCTGGGGGTCACTCTGGGGTTTGGGGGTCACCCTGGGTTATCTATGACCCCAACTTCATCTTCTTCAAGAGGATCTTCGAGGCCTTCAAGGTGACTTTTTGGGTCTGGGGGTCACCCTGGGGTCACTCTGGGGTCTGGGGGTCACCCTGGGGTCACTCTGGGGTCTGGGGGTCACTCTGGGGGTCACTCTGGGGTTTGGGGGTCACCCTGGGGTATCTATGACCCCAACTTCGTCTTGTTCAAGAGGATCTTCGAGGCCTTCAAGGTGACTTTTTGGGTCTGGGGGTCACCCTGGGGTCACTCTGGGGTCTGGGGGTCACCCTGGGGTCACTCTGGGGTCTGGGGGTCACTCTGGGGGTCACTCTGGGGTTTGGGGGTCACCCTGGGGTATCTATGACCCCAACTTTGTCTTCTTCAAGAGGATCTTCGAGGCCTTCAAGGTGACTTTTTGGGTCTGGGGGTGACACTTTTGGGGGCAAGGGTCACTCTGGGGTCACCCTTGGGGTCCGGGGGTCACCCTGGGGTCTGGGGGTAACTCTTGGATTATCTATGACCCCAACTTCATCTTGTTCAAGAGGATCTTCGAGGCCTTCAAGGTGACTTTTTGGGTCTGGGGGTCACCCTGGGGTCACTCTGGGGTCTGGGGGTCACCCTGGGGTCACTCTGGGGTCTGGGGGTCACTCTGGGGGTCACTCTGGGGTTTGGGGGTCACCCTGGGGTATCTATGACCCCAACTTCGTCTTCTTCAAGAGGATCTTCGAGGCCTTCAGGGTGACTTTTTTGGGTCTGGGGATCACCCTTGGGGTCTGGGGTCACTCTGGGGGTCACTCTGAGGGTCACCCTGGGGTGTGGGGGTCACTCTGGGGTATCTACGACCCCAATTTTGTTTTTTTCAAGAGGATCTTCGAGGCCTTCAAAGTGACATTCTTGGGTTTGGGGGTCACCCCGGGGTCACTCTGGGGTTGTCTGGAGGTCACCCCTGGGGTCTGGGGGTCACCCTGAGGTCCAGGGGTCACTCCTGGGGTCACTCCTGGGGTCTGGGGGTCACTCCGGGGGTCATTCCTGGGGTCCGGGGGTCACCCCTGGGGTCTGGGGGTCACCTGGGGGTTACTCCAGGGGTCACCCCAGGGTCACCCTGGGGTCTGGGGGTCACCTGGGGGTCTGAGGGTCACCCTGGTGTCACCCCATGTCCCTCTGACCCCCCCGCCCCGCCCCCCAGCTGACGGACGAGGTGAAGAAGGACAAGGAGAAGGAGCCTGAGCGAGCCGAGCGCCCCGAGAGCGCCGGAGCGCCCCGGAAAAAGGGACCCGAGGATGGCACCCGCGGCAGCGACGGGGACAGCTCCGAGGACGAGCAGGTGGCGCTGCGGGGACACTGGGGACACTGAGGGGGACATTGGGGACACTGGGGCACAGGGGCAGCGATGGGGACAGCTCCGAGGACGAGCAGGTGGCGCTGGGGACATTGGGGACACTGAGGGGGACATTGGAGTACAGGGGCAGTGACGGACACAGCTCCAAGGATGAGCAGGTGGCACCAGGGGGACATTGGGGACACTGAGGGGGACACTGGAGTACAGGGGTAGTGACAGGGACAGCTCCGAGGATGAGCAGGTGGCACTGGGGGGACATTGGGGACACTGGGGGGGACACTGGGGGCATTGGGGACATTGGGGTACAGCGTCAGGGACAGCTCCGAAGACGAGCAGGTGGCGCTGGGGACACTGGGGGGGACACTGGGGACATGGCAGGGACATGGGGGTACAGGGGCAGCGACGGGGACAGCTCCGAGGACAAACAGGTGGCACTGGGGGGACATTGGGGACACTGGGGGGGACACTGGGGGCATTGGGGACATTGGGGTACAGCGTCAGGGACAGCTCCGAGGACGAGCAGGTGGCGCTGGGGGGGCATTGGGGACATTGACAGGGACATTGAGGGGGACACTGGGGGGCATTGGGGACATTGGGGTACAGGGGCAGCGATGGGGACAGCTCTGAGGACGAGCAGGTGGCACTGGGGAAACACTGGGGACATTGACAGGGACACTGTGGGGGACATTGGGGTACAGGAGCAGCGACAGGGACAGCTCCGAGGACGAGCAGGTGACACTGAGGGGACATTTGGGGACACTGGGGGGGACATTGAGGGAGACACTGGGGACACTGGGGGACGAGGGGTGGCAGCCAGGGACAACCCTGGGGTGTTTGGGGACACAGTGACAGCAGGGACTGGGGAGGGGACAGTCCTGGGTGGGACAGGCGGACAGTCCTGGGTGGGCAGTGCCGTCGGATGTCCCTGCGGTGTCACCAGCGCTGTCCCCGCGCTGTCCCCAGGAGAAGAAGCAGGAGGTCCCCAAGCTGTCCAAGAAGAAGCTGCGGCGCATGAACAGATTCACCGTGGCCGAGCTGAAGCAGGTGACACTTGGGGACATTGTCCTGTCGTTGTCCCTTCCCTGATGGGCACGGGTGACACCCAGAGCTGGGGACCGCGCTGAGGTGACACCTCCTGTCCCCTGGGAGCCATGGTGGGGACACCAGAGCCACCCCGGAGACACCAATGCCACCTCGGGGACACCAGTGTCACTCTGGGGACACCAGAGCCACCTTGGGGACATCTCAGGGACACCAGAGCCACTCTGGGGACACAGGTGCCACCTTGAGCCCCTCGATCTTGTCGTTGTGACCTCACGAGTGACTCCAGGGTCCCCTTGGTGTCCCCTGTCCCTACCCAGGGGTCTCTCTGGGGACCCCAGCACCACTCTGGGGCTCTCCCCCCCAACTCCTCTTTGTCCCCTGATATTCCCTTGATGGCTCTGTGCTGTCCCCATGCTGTCCCCAGCTGGTGGCGCGGCCAGACGTGGTGGAGATGCCCCACGTGACCACCCAGGGGTCACTTTGGGTCCCCGAGCCCCACCGAGGGGTCACTTTGGGTCCCCAAGCCCCACCCAGGGGTCACTTTGGGTCCCCAAGCCCCACCCAGGGGTCACTTTGGGTCCCCAAGCCCCACCCAGGGGTCACTTTGGGTCCCCAAGCCCCACCCAGGGGTCACTTTGGGTCCCCAAGCCCCACCCAGGGGTCACTTTGGGGACTCCATCACTGCTCTGGGGCTCTCCCCCCCTAACTCCCCTTTGTCCCCACGATGTCCCCTGATGTCCCCATTGTCCCCCCAGCTGGTGGCGTGGCCAGACGTGGTGGAGATGCACAATGTGACCACCCAGGGGTCACTTTGGGTCCCCCAATGCCACCCTGGGGCTCTCCCCCTTAACTCCCCTTTGTCCCCATGATGTCCCCTGATGTCCCCATTGTCCCCCCAGCTGGTGGCGCGGCCGGACGTGGTGGAGATGCACAATGACCACCCAGGGGTCACTTTGGGTCCCCCAATGCCACCCTGGGGCTCTCCCCTGCCAACTCCCCTTTGTCCCCATGGTCTCCGCTTTGTCCCCATGATGTCCCCTGATGTCCCCATTGTCCCCCCAGCTGGTGGCGCGGCCGGACGTGGTGGAGATGCACGATGTCACCCCTCAAGGGTCACTTTGGGTCCCCAAGCCCCACCCAGGGGTCACTTTGGGTCCCCAAGCCCCACCCAGGGGTCACTTTGGGGACTCCATCATCAATCTGGGGCTCTCCCCCCCTAACTCCCCTTTGTCCCCACGATGTCCCCTGATGTCCCCATTGTCCCCCCAGCTGGTGGCGCGGCCAGACGTGGTGGAGATGCACAATGTCACCCCTCAAGGGTCACTTTGGGTCCCCAAGCCCCACCCAGGGGTCACTTTGGGGACTCCATCATCAATCTGGGGCTCTCCCCCCCTAACTCCCCTTTGTCCCCATGATGTCCCCTGATGTCCCTGTGCTGTCCCCAGCTGGTGGCGCGGCCGGATGTGGTGGAGATGCACGATGTCACCGCTCAGGACCCCAAGCTGCTGGTGCACCTGAAGGCCACGCGGAACTCGGTGCCGGTGCCGCGCCATTGGTGCTTCAAGAGGAAGTACCTGCAGGGCAAGAGAGGCATCGAGAAGCCTCCCTTCGAGCTGCCCGAGTTCATCAAGCGCACCGGCATCCAGGAGATGCGCGAGGCCCTGCAGGAGAAGGTGGGGACACTTGGGGACAGCTGGGGACACCTTGGGGACACCTTGGGGACAGTCAGGAAAGTGGCTGAGGGGCAGCCTTGGGGTGGGAATGGAGCTAGGAGGGGAATTGGGGAGGTTTTAGGGCTCACAGGGATCCAGGAGATGCATGAGGCCCTGCAGGAGAAGGTGGGGACACTTGGGGACAGTTGGGGACACTTTGGGGACAGTTGGGAACACCTTGGGGACAGTTGGGAACACCTTGGGGACAATCAGGAAATTGCCTGAGGGGCAGCCGTGGGGTGGGAGAGGAGCGTAGAGGTGCTTTGGGGAGGCTGTGGCATCCTGGAGATATGTGAGGCCCTGCAGGAGAAGGTGGGGACAGTTGGGGACAGTTGGGGACACTTAGGGGACAGTTTGGGGACAGTTGTGAGGGGCACTGGAGGACATCTAGAGAGATGGGAGGGGGTTTGGGGTTAGGACGTTGGGATTTGGGGAGGTTGTGACATCCAGGAGATGAGCAAGGCCCTGCAGGAGAAGGTGGGGACAGCTTGGGGACAGTTGGGAACACCTTGGGGACAATCAGGAAAATGGCTGAGGGGCAGCTGTGGGGTGGGAGAGGAGCACAGAGGTGGTTTGGGGTTGGGATGTTGGGGCTTTGGGGAGGCTATGGCGTCCAGGAGATGCACGAGGCCCTGCAGGAGAAGGTGGGGACACTTGGGGACACTTGGGGACAGCTGGGGACACCTTGGGGACACTGGAGAACATCCACAGAGATGAGTCGGTGTTTGCAATTAGGATATTGGGGTTTGGGGAGAATCTGAGGGCTCACAGGCATCCTGGAGATGCACGAGGCCCTGCGGGAGAAGGTGGGGACAGTTGGGGATACCTTGGGGACAGTTGGGAACACCTTGGGGACAATCAGGAAATTGCCTATGGGGCAGCCGTGGGGTGGGAGAGGAGCACAGAGGTGCTTTGGGGAGGCTATGGCATCCAGGAGATGCGCGAGGCCCTGCAGGAGAAGGTGGGGACACCTTGGGGACAGTTGGGGACACCTTGGGGACACTTTGGGAACGCTTGTGAGGGCACCTGGGGAGCAGCCATGGGGTGGGAATGGAGCACAGAGGTGATTTGGGGAGGTTGTGGCATCCAGGAGATGCACAAGGCCCTGCAGGAGAAGGTGGGGACACCTTGGGGACAGCTGGGGGACAGCTGGGGACACTTTGGGGACAGTCAGGAAAATGGCTGAGGGGCAGACGTGGGGTGGCAATGGAGCACAGAGGTGGTTTGGGGAGGTTGTGGTGTCCAGGAGATGCGCGAGGCCCTGCGGGAGAAGGTGGGGACACTGCAGGGATACTTCCACTTTGCTGTCCCCAACCCCTCTCTCGGTGTCCCCAACTCCTCTCCCGATGTCCCCAACCCCTCTCAATGTCCCCACCCCCTCTCTCGGTGTCGCCAATGCTCTCTCAGTGTCCCCAACCCCCCTAGCTGTGTTCCCACCCACCTCTGATGTCCCCATGTCCCCTCTCTCAGTGTCCCCAACCCCCTGGCTGTGTCCCCAACCCCTCTATCCCTGTCCCCAACCCCCTCTGATGTCCCCATGTCTCCCGTGGGTGTCCCCAACCCCCCTGGCTGCATCCCCAATGTCCTCTCAGTGTCCCTAGCCCCCTGGCTGTGTCCCCAACTCCTCTATCCCTGTCCCCAACCCCTCTCTCGATGTGCACACCGTCCTCTCTTGATGTCCCCAATGCCCCTCTCGGTGTCCCCAGCACCCCTCTTGGTGTCACTAGCATCCTCTCAGTGTCCCCAACCCCCCTGGCTGTGTCCCCACCCCCCTGTGATGTCCCCATGTCTCCTCTCTCGATGTCCCCTACTCCCCTCTCCGTGTCCCTAACCCCCCTGGCTGTGTCCCCAACCCCCCTCTCTCGGTGTCCCCACCCCACTCTGATGTCCCCAATCGCTCTCAATGTCCCCAACCCTCCGGCTGTGTCCTCAACACTCTCTGATGTCCCCATGTCCCCCGTGGGTGTCCCCAAGCCCCCTGGCTGCATCCCCAGTGTCCTCTCAGAGTCCCTCTTCCCCTGGCTGTGTCCCCAACCCCCCTGGCTGTGTCCCCAACCCCCCTGGCTCTGTCCCAAACCCCCTTTGATGTTCTCATCCCCTCTCTTTTGATGTCCCCAACGCCCCTGGCTGTGTCCCCAGCGCTTTCTCGATGACCCCACCCCCCTCTGATGTCCCCAACCCCTCTATCCCTGTCCCCAACCCCCCTGGCCGTGTCCCCAACGCCCCTGGCTGTGTCCCCAGCGCTTTCTCGATGTCCCCACCCCACCCTGATGTCCCCAACCCCTCTCAATGTCCCCAACCCCCCTGGCTATGTCCCCAGCGCTTTCTCGATGTCCCCACCCGCTCTGATGTCCCCAACCCCTCTATCCCTGTCCCTAACCCTCCGGCTGTGTCCCCACCCCCTCTGATGTCCCCAACCCCTCTATCCCTGTCCCCAACCCCCCTGGCTGTGTCCCCACTGTCCCCTTGATGTCCTCAATCCCTTTCTCTCGATGTCCCCACCCGCTCTGATGTCCCCAACCCCTCTCAATGTCCCCAACCCTCCGGCTGTGTCCCCACCCCCTCTGATGTCCCCAACCCCTCTATCCCTGTCCCCAACGCCCCTGGCTGTGTCCCCAACGCCCCTGGCTGTGTCCCCAACACCCCTGGCTGTGTCCCCAATGCCCCTGGCTGTGTCCCCAACACCACTGGCTGTGTCCCCAACCCCCCTGGCTGTGTCCCCAACACCCCTGGTTGTGTCCCCAGCGCTTTCTCGATGTCCCCACCCCCCTCTGATGTCCCCAACCCCTCTATCCCTGTCCCCAACCCCCCTGGCTGTGTCCCCAACACCCCTGGCTGTGTCCCCAACACCCCTGGCTGTGTCCCAAACCCCCTTTGATGTTCTCATCCCCTCTCTCTCGATGTCCCCAACACCCCTGGCTGTGTCCCAAACCCCCTTTGATGTTCTCATCCCCTCTCTCTCGATGTCCCCAACTCCCCTCTCGGTGTCCCTAACCCCCCTGGCTGTGTCCCCAACCCCCCTGGCTGTGTCCCCAACCCCCCTGGCTGTGTCCCCAACACCCCTGGTTGTGTCCCCAGCGCTTTCTCGATGTCCCCACCCCCTCTGACGTCCCTGTCTCGGTGTCCCCAGGAGGAGCAGAAGACGATGAAGTCCAAGATGCGCGAGAAGGTTCGGCCCAAGATGGGCAAGATCGACATCGACTATCAGAAGCTGCACGACGCCTTCTTCAAGTGGCAGACCAAGCCCAAGCTCACCATCCACGGGGACCTCTACTACGAGGTGGGACACGGGGACAGCTTGGGGACAGCTGGGGACAGCTGGGGGTAGTCTGGGGACAGCTGGGGATAGCCTGGGGAGAGTCTGGGGTCAGCTGGGGATAGCCTGGGGACAGTCTGGGGACAGCTGGGGATAGCTGGGGACAGCTGGGGATAGCCTGGGGATGGTCTGGGGACAGCTGGGGACACCGGGGGACAGCTGGGGATAGCCTGGGGACAATCTGGGGACAGCTTGGGGACAGCTGGGGACACCGGGGGACAGCTGCGGATAGCCTGGGGACAGCTGGGGATAGCCTGGGGACAGCTGGGGATAGCTGGGGATAGCCTGGGGACAGCTGGGGATAGCCTGGGGACAGCCTGGGGACAGCTGGGGATAGCCTGGGGACAGTCTGGGGACACAGCCGAGGGGTTGGGGACAGTCTGGGGTCATGTGGGGACATCTGGGGGGGGGGAGTTCGGGGACACCTGGGGGGGTTTGGGGACAGCCTTGGGACACCTGGGGACACAGCCAGGTGGTTGGGGACATCTCGGGACACCTGGGGGGGGTTTGGGGTCACCTGGGGACATCTGGGGGGGGTTTGGGGATAGTCTGGGGAGCTTGGGGACAGCCTGGGGACAGCTGGGGGCATCTGGGGGGGGCTGGGGACACCTGCAAGGGGTTTGGGGACACCTGGGGACAGCCTATGGGGGGTTTGGGGACAGCTGGGGACAGCCTGGGGACACCTGGGGGGCTTTTGGGGATAGTCTGGGGGGGTTGGGGATACCAGGGGACAGCCTGGGGACACCTGGAGACATCTGGGGACCCCTGGGGACACCCAGGGAGGTTTGGGGACACCTGGGGGGGGTGTTGGGGACACCTGGAGGGACATGCTTGGAGATGTCCTGGTCGGATCTTTTGGAGCTTGGGGCAGTGACCCTGTGACCCCTCTGTCCCCTCTGTCCCCTCTGTCCCCTCTGTCCCCACCGTGTCCCTGTGTCCCCTCTGTCCCCAGGGGAAGGAGTTCGAGACGCGGCTCAAGGAGAAGAAGCCTGGGGACCTCTCGGATGAGCTGCGCATCGCCCTGGGCATGCCTGTGGGGCCGGTAGGGGACAGCCTAAATTATCCTAAATTTATCCTAAATTTATCCTAAATCATCCCAAATCCATCCTAAATCATCCCAAATCATCCCAAATCCATCCTAAATCATCCCAAATCCACCCGAAATCACCCAAAATCTATCCCAAATCCACCCCAAATCCATCCTAAATCCCAAATCCACCCCAAATCACCCAAAATCCATCCCAAATCCATCCTAAATCATCCCAAATCCACCCAAAATCACCCAAAATCATCCTAAATCATCCCAAATCCATCCTAAGTCCCAAATCCACCCCAAATCCATCCTAAATCCCAAATCCATTCCAAACCCCCGGTAACCTCTCAGATGAGCTGTGCATCGCCCTGGGCATGCCTGTGGGGCCGGTAGGGGACAGCCTAAATTATCCTAAATTTATCCTAAATCATCCCAAATCCATCCCAAACCCACCCGAAATCACCCAAAATCTATCCCAAACCCACCCGAAATCACCCAAAATCTATCCCAAACCCACCCGAAATCCATCCTAAATCTAAAATCCATCCCAAATCCATCCTAAATCCACCCGAAATCATCCCAAATCCACCTGAAATCATCCCAAATCATCCCAAATCCATCCCAAACCCACCCGAAATCACCCAAAATCTATCCCAAATCCCAAACTCCTGGGGACCTCTCGGATGAGCTGCGCATCGCCCTGGGCATGCCTGTGGGGCCGGTAGGGGACAGCCTAAATTATCCTAAATCATCCCAAATCATCCCAAATCCATCCTAAACCTAAAATCCATCCCAAATCCATTCCAAATCCATCCCAAATCCACCCCAAATCCATCCTAAATCCCAAATCCATCCCAAACTCCTGGGGACCTCTCGGATGAGCTGCGCATCGCCCTGGGCATGCCTGTGGGGCCGGAATGGGGCACCCCAAACCCCAAATCCATCCTAAATTTATCCTAAATTATCCCAAATCCACCCTAAATCCATCCTAAACCCCAAATCCATCCCAAATTATCCCAATTCTATCACAAATTCATCCTAAACCCCAAATCCACCCCAAATCCATCCCAAACCTATTCTAAATTATCTCAAATCCATCCCAAATCCATCTTAAACCCCAAATCCATCCCAAATTCATCCTAAATCATCCCAAACCCACCCGAAATTATCCCAATTCTATCACAAATTCATCCTAAACCCCAAATCCACCCCAAATCACCCCAAATCCACCCCAAATCCATCCCAAATCCACCCCAAATCCATCCCAAATCCATCCCAAATCACCCCAAATCCATCCCAAATCCCTGGGCATGCCTTTGGGGCTGGTATGGGATATCCTAAATCATCCTAAACCACCCTAAATCCATCCTAAACCTAAAATCCATCCCAAATCCATCCCAAATCACCCCAAATCCATCCCAAATCCATCCCAAATCCATCCCAAATCACCCCAAATCCATCCCAAATCCCTGGGCATGCCTTTGGGGCTGGTATGGGATATCCTAAATCATCCTAAACCACCCTAAATCCATCCTAAACCTAAAATCCATCCCAAATCCATCCCAAATCACCCCAAATCCATCCCAAATCCATCCCAAATCCATCCCAAATCACCCCAAATCCATCCCAAATCCTGGGCATGCCTTTGGGGCTGGTATGGGATATCCTAAATCATCCTAAACCACCCTAAATCCATCCTAAACCTAAAATCCATCCCAAATCCATCCCAAATCCATCCCAAATCCATCCTAAATCCATCCTAAATCCATCCCAAATCCATCCTAAACCTAAAATCCATCCCAAATCCATCCCAAATCCATCCCAAATCCATCCTAAATCCATCCCAAATCCATCCTAAACCTAAAATCCACCCCAAATCCACCCCAAATCCATCCTAAATCCATCCCAAATCCATCCCAAATCCATCCCAAATCCATCCCAAATCCATCCCAAATCA
>JAXCHO010000915.1:0-22575 GCA_036630365.1 Acanthiza pusilla
TGCAGTAGGCGGGGCTATGCAAATGAAACCCTCAGAGCGGGGTCTTGTCAGACAGCTGGAGTGGGCGGGGCCATGCTAATGAGTAGGGCGTGGTCTGGGACCGCGGGTTGGATAGGGAGGAGTTAGTGCCGTGACGTCACACCCGCCCCGAGGTCTTCCTGCGGCTTCCATGACGTCACCACGTCCCCGTTACCTCTTTCGCCGCCGCCGCCGTGACGTCACCACCTCCCCGTTACCCCTGAGGGCCGCGCGGCCCCGCCCCCCTACCCCCGTGACGTCACCGCGCACGGCGCGGCTCCGCGCTCTCTGATTGGCCGCGGGGCGCGCGGCGGCGGCTGGCCAAGATGGCGGCGGAGCGCGCGGAGGCGGCGGCGGGGAGCGGGAGGAGCAGGGCCCGGGGAGCCCCTGAGGGACCCCCTGAGGGACCCCCGCGCCCCGGAGCGCTCGCCCTACGCCGGCTGGGCCCACCCCGAGCTCCAGGCCACGCTCGCCAGCATCGGAGCGCCCGCGCAGGGTGCGGGGACCGGGGGGGCTCCGTGAGGGGAAAGGGGGGGATTCGTGAGGGGAAAGGGGGAAATCTGAGGGGGGGTCGGGTTGGGGGAGTCTCGGGGTGCCCTGAGGAGATTGGGGGGAGATTTGAGGGGTAGGGGGGGATTTGGGGGAATTTCGGGGTCTCCTGAGGGGTCTGGGGGGAGATTTGAGGAGTAGGGGAGGAATTTGGGGGAATCTCGGGTTCACCTGAGGGGATTAAGGGGAGATTTGAGGGGTACGGGGGGAATTTTGGGGGTCTTGGGGTCACCTGAGGGGATTAGGTGGTGCTGAGGGCTCGGGGGGCAGCTGAGGGCGTGAGGGAAGGAAATTGCATAATTTGAGGTTTTTTTGGGGTCACCTGAGGGGATTTAGCGGTGCTGAGGGTTCTGGGTGTGAGGGAAAAGAATTGTGTGATTTGGGGTTTTTTTTGGGGGGTCACCTGAGGGGATTGGGGGGTGCTGGGGTCTCCGGGGGGGAACCTGAGGAGATTTGGGGGTGGTTTGGGGGTCTTGGGGGGCTCAGGGTCTCCTGAGGGGTCTCTGGGGGGGTTGAGGGATCGGGAGGGGGTCCTGGGGGTGGTTTGGGTTTTGGGGGGAGCCCTGAGGGGTCAGCCGGGGGATATTTGGGGGTTCAGGGGGTCCCGGGGGGGTCAGGAGTCATTGGGGCTTTCTGAGGGGGCTCGGGGGATATTTGGGGGGCACCTGGAGGTATTTGTGGGGCCCAGGGGGTGGTTGGGGGTCCCTGGGGGAGATAATTGGGGTCCTGGAGGGTTAAAGGAATTTGGGGAGGGGTCCTTGGGAGGGCAGAGGGTGAGTCGGGGGCTGTGGGGCAGAATTTGGGGGTCCCTGGGGGAGATAATTGGGGTCCTGGAGGGTTAAAGGAATTTGGGGAGGGGTCCTTGGGAGGACAGAGGGTGAGTTGGGGGCTGTGGGGCAGAATTTGGGGGTCCCTAACCCCCCCCGTGCCCCCCAGGGACCCGCGAGGAGCTGGTGGAGAGACTCCAGGCCTACACCCTGCAGGTGAGACCCCCGAGATGGGGGAGACCCCCCAGATTCCCCCCAAATTTTCATTCTTTTGAGCGGTCTCACTTTGGGGACATATTGTGTAGTTTTGTGCAAGTTTTTGTAATTTTGGAGTAGTTTCTGTCATTTTGGGGGGAATTTTGGTTAATTTTTTGGGTCCTGCCGCCCCCACTCTCTCGGGGGAGGGTCCCTGTGTCCCCTCTGAGTGGGGGGGACTCAAGGGACCCCCCAAAATTTGTGGTTTTTTGGGGGGGGGGCCTCACTTTGGGGATGTATTGTGTAACTTTTGGGGGAATTTTTGTAATTTTGGGGCAATTTTTTTTGTTTTGGGGGGGGGGGGGTTGTTCGATTTTTTGGGTCCTGCCGCCCCCACCCTCTCAGGGGAGGGTCCCTGTGTCCCCTCCGAGTGGGGGGGGCTCAAAGGGACCCCCCCCCCCCAATTTGTGTTTTTTTGGGGAGGGCCTACTTTGAGAGCATGTTGTTTAATTTTGGACAGATTTTTGCAATTTTGTAGGGATTTCTGTAATTTTGGGGGGATTTTGTTCAATTTTTTGGGGGTGAGGAGGGTCCTGCTGCCCCCACCCCCTCAAGGGAGGGTCCCCTCCGAGTGGGGGGGGCTCAAAGGGACCCCCCCCCAATTTATGTTTTCTTGGGGGGGGGCTCACTTTGGGGGCATATTGTGTAATTTTGGTGGAATTTCTGTAATTTTGGGGGGGGTTTGTTCAAGTTTTTTGGGTCCTGCCGCCCCCACCCTCTCAGGGGAGGGTCCCTGTGTCCCCTCCGAGTGGGGGGGGCTCAAAGGGACCCCCCCTCAATTTGTGCCCCCCCCCCAGACCGGGATCGTGCTGAGCCGCCCTGCCCTGCGCCCTGAGGAGGGGGACAAGGCCCCACCCCCCCAGGTGGGAATTTGGGGGGATTTGGGGGAGGGGTGGGACATCCCCAGGGCCCCCAATTTTGGGGTCAGGGGGTCAGAGTGGTCTTTTTGGGGGGCTAAGACTCCAAATTTGGGAGGGGGGGAGTGGGTGCTATGGGGGTTGGGGTTAAACTCTGAGAGTTGTGAATTTTGGGGTGGGGGAGGGGTCAATGGGGGGCCAAGACCCCCACCCATAGCACCCAATTTTGGGTTGGGGGTGTTCAATTCTTCTGGGGCACCCAATTTTGGGGAGGGGGGTGGGATTCGGGGTTTAGGACCACTCCCAAAACCTCCATTTTAGGTTGGGGGGGTTCAATTTTGCTATGAAAGAGATTTATTTTTGTGCCAGGGGAGGTTACATTTTGGGGATTAAGGAGGTTAAATTCTGGCGTGGAAAAGGTTTAGTTTTGGGGTGGGAGAGGTTTAATTTTGGGGTGGAGAAGGTTAAATCTTGCAGTGCCGGAGATTAAATTTTGGAGGGAGTGGTTATGGTTTTAAGGCTCCCCCAAACACTCAATTTTGGATTGTGAGGATTCAATTTTGGGGTGGGGGAGGTTTAATTTTGGGGTGGGGAAGGTTAAATTTTGGGGTCAGAGAGATTAAATTTTGAGGTGGAAAGGTTAAAATCTGGGGTGGGGGAAGTTGAAATTTGGAGCAAGGGAGATTAAATTTTCGGGGGAAGGACTATAGATTTAAGGCTCTCCCAAACACTCAATTTTGGCTTGTGGGGACTCAATTTTGAGAGGATGCTCAGAGCTCGGAGGTCCTTTCTAAACACTGAATTTCGGGGATGGGGGGGTTTAATTTTGGGGGTTTAATTTTGGGGGTGGAGGGTTTTATTTTGGGGGTTGGGGGGAGTTTAATTTTGGGGGTTGGGGGGGTTTAATTTTGGGGGTGGGGGGTTTAATTTTGGGGGTTTGGGGTTACATTTTGGGGGTTTTGGGGGGTTGAATTTTGGGGTTGGGGGTTTAATTTTCGGGGTGGGGGTTTAATTTTGGGGGTGGAGGGTTTTATTTTGGGGGTGGAGGGGTTAAATTTTGGGGGTGGAGGGTTTTATTTTGGGGGTTGGAGGGAGTTTAATTTTGGGGGTCGGGGTTGAATTTTGGGGATGGGGGGGGTTTAATTTTGGGGGTGGGGGGGTTTAATTTTGGGGGTTTGGGGTTACATTTTGGGGGTTTTGGGGGTTGAATTTTGGGGTTGGGGGTTTAATTTTCGGGGTGGGGGTTTAATTTTGGGGGTGGGGGGTTTAATTTTGGGGGTGGGGAGTTTAATTTTGGGGGTTGGAGGGAGTTTAATTTTGGGGATGGGGGGGTTGAATTTTGGGGGTTTGGGGGGGTTAAATTTTGGGGTTGGGGGTTTAATTTTGGGGGTTGGGGGGGGTTTAATTTTGGGGGTTGGGGGTTTAATTTTGGGGGTGGGGGGGTTTAATTTTGGGGTTGGGAGTTTTAATTTTGGAGGTGGGGGGTTGAATTTTGGGGGTGGAGGGTTTTATTTTGGGGGTTGGAGGGAGTTTAATTTTGGGGGTGGGGGTTGAATTTTGGGGGTGGGGGTTGAATTTTGGGGATGGGGGGGTTTAATTTTGGGGGTTTGGGGTTACATTTTGGGGGTTTGGGGGGGTTGAATTTTGGGGTTGGGGGGGTCCCAGGGGGCACTCACTGACCTCCCCCCTCCCCCCCAGCTGCCCCCAGCGCTGCCCCTGCAGCACCCCCTGGTGCCGCCCCCTCCCCCGCCGGGGCTGGGGCTCAATTTCGGGCTGGGGGCTCCCGTGGGGGGGGTCTCGGTGCCGCCCCCGCCCCCCCCCGCGGGGCTGTCCGAGGAGGAGCGCCTGACCCTGGCCCAGCAGCAGGCGGCGCTGCTGCTGCAGGAGGAGCGCGCCCAGGTCCGGGGGCTTTGGGGGGATTTTGGGGGGAGTTTGGGGGGCTTTTGGGGGGAGTTTGGGGGGAGTTTGGGGGGGTTAAAGTGGCACTGCTGCTGCAGGAGGAGCACGCCCAGGTCCGGGGGGTTTGGGGGGAGTTTGGGGGGCTTTTGGGGGGAGTTTGGGGGTTTTGGGGGGCTCTTGGGGGGCTTTTGGGGGGGTTAAAGCGGCGCTGCTGCTGCAGGAGGAGCGCGCCCAGGTCCGGGGGGTTTGGGGGGATTTTTGGGGGGAGTTTGGGGGGCTTTTGGGGGGGGTTAAAGCGGCACTGCTGCTGCAGGAGGAGTGCGTCCAGGTCCGGGGGGTTTGGGGGGATTTTGGGGGGTTTGGGGGGATTTTTGGGGGGAGTTTGGGGGGTTTGGGGGGCTTTTGGGGGGGTTAAAGCGGCGCTGCTGCTGTAGGAGGAGCGCGCCCAGGTCCGGGGGCTTTGGGGGGAGTTTGGGGAAAGTTTGGGGGGCTTTTGGGGGGAGTTTGGGGGGCTTTTGGGGGGAGTTTGGGGGGGTTAAAGTGGCGCTGCTGCTGCAGGAGGAGCGCGCCCAGGTCCGGGGGGTCTGGGGGGATTTTGGGGGGTTTGGGGGGATTTTTGGGGGGAGTTTGGGGGACTTTTGGGGGAGTTTTGCGGGGGTTTGGGGGGAGTTTGGGGGGCTTTTGGGGGGCTTTTGGGGGGATTTTTGGGGGGAGTTTTGGGGGCTTTTGGGGGGGTTAAAGCGGCGCTGCTGCTGCAGGAGGAGCAGGCCCAGGTCTGGAGGGGTTTGGGGGGCTTTTGGGGGAGTTTTGGGGGGGTCTGGGGGGCTTAAAGCGGCACTGCTGCTGCAGGAGGAGCAGGCCCAGGTCTGGAGGGGTTTGGGGGGCTTTTGGGGGAGTTTTGGGGGGGTTTGGGGGGCTTTGGAGGGGTTAAAGCAGTGCTGCTGCTGCAGGAGTGGGCCCAGGTGCAGGGGGGCACGGGGGGGTCAGGGGTGCAGGGTTTGGGCGAGTTCTGGGGGGATTTCGGGGGGTTTTGTGGGAGTTTGGGGGGTGCTGGGAGGGTTTGGGGGGGCTAAAGAGACCCTGGGGGGTGTTTGGGGACACCTGGGGAGGGTCCCATGGGTGGGGGTCCCAAGGGTGGTTGGGGCAAAGGGGATGGGCTGGGGGTGGTTTTGGGGGGGCACTTGGCCGTTTTTGGTGAGGTATTTGAGGTTTTGGGGTGGATTTGAAATTTTTGGGGGTTCTTGATGGAGGGGCAACACCTGGGGGGTCACCTTTGGGTGCTGGGGGGGTCCTGACCGTGTCCCCCCCCTCAGGGCCAGCACCCGTTTGGGGACAAGGCAAAGGAGCAGGAGCTGCTGGAGCAGCAAAAACGGGTGAGGGGCACCCCTGGGTGGGGAGGGGGCACCCCTGGGTGGGGAGGGGGCTCCCCTGGGTCTGGGGGGCTCCCCAGGGTGGGGGGTCCTCCCCTGACCCCCCGTGCCCCCCCAGGCGGCAGTGCTGCTGGAGCAGGAGCGGCAGCAGGAGATGGCCAAGCTGACGCCCCCCGCCCCCCGCGCCCCCCCCGAGGGAGCTCCCATGGGCGCCAGGACCCCCCTGGCCCCCCGAGGTGAGCGGGGGAGGGGACACCCCCGGGGTGGGCTGTGTCCCCTCCCCCCGGTGTGACGTCAGCGTTGTGCCCCCCCCCAGGCACCCCCATGGGAGCCCCCCTGGCCATGGGAGCCCCCCGGCCCCGCGGGCCCCCCCCGCCCCCCGGCGACGACAGCAGAGAGGTGGGTTTGGGGGGCTGGGGGCTCCTGGGGGGCTGGGGGGTCTCTGTGAGGGGCTGGGGGGATTTGGGGGGGATTTGGGAGGCTGGGGGCTCTCTGGGTGGGGCTTTGAGGGTGTCTGTGGGGCTGGGGGTCTTGGGGGGGGGCTCTGTGTGGGGCTGGGGGCTCTCGGTGGGGGGATTTGGGGGTCTCTGGGGCTGGGGGTCTCTGGGAGGGGTTTGGGGGTCTGTGTGGGGCTGGGGGTTCTCTGGGGGTCTGGGGTCTTTCTTTGAGGGGGGTCACTTTGCATCTCTGGGGTTTCTTTGGAGGATCTCTCTCTGGGTCTGGGGGCTCTCTGGGGGTGTGGGGACTCTGGGGGGGTCTCTCTGTGAGTCTGGGGTGTCTGTGGGTCTGGGGTCTCTCTGGGGGGTCTCTGTGCGTATGAGATCTTTAGGAGTCCCTCTACGGATCTGGGGATCTCTCTGGGTCTGGGGTCTGTTTTTGGGGGTCTCTCTGTGAGTCTGGGGTCTCCCTGTGGGGGTCTCAGTGGGTCTGGGGTCTCAGTGTGTCTGGGGTCTGTTTTTGGGGGGGTCTCAATGGGTCTGGGGTCTCAGTGTGTCTGGAGTCTGTTTTTGGGGGGCTCTCAATGGGTCTGGGGTCTCAGTGTGTCTGGGGTCTGTTTTTGGGGGGGTCTCAATGGGTCTGGGGTCTCTGGGGTCTCTCAGTGTGTCTGGGGTCTGTTTTTGGGGGGGTCTCAATGGGTCTGGGGTCTCTCAGTGTGTCTGGGGTCTGTTTTTGGGGGGGTCTCAATGGGTCTGGGGTCTCTGGGGTCTCTCAGTGTGTCTGGGGTCTGTTTTTGGGGGGGTCTCAATGGGTCTGGGGTCTCAGTGTGTCTGGGGTCTGTTTTTGGGGGGGTCTCAATGGGTCTGGGGTCTCTGGGGTCTCTCAGTGTGTCTGGAGTCTGGTTTTGGGGGGGTCTCAATGGGTCTGGGGTCTCAGTGTGTCTGGGGTCTGTTTTTGGGGGGGTCTCAATGGGTCTGGGGTCTCTCAGTGTGTCTGGGGTCTGGTTTTGGGGTCTCTCAATGGGTCTGGGGTCTCTCAGTGTGTCTGGGGTCTGTTTTTGGGGGGGTCTCAATGGCTCTGGGGTCTCAGTGTGTCTGGGGTCTGTTTTTGGGGGGGTCTCAATGGGTCTGGGGTCTCTCAGTGTGTCTGGGGTCTGTTTTTGGGGGGGTCTCAATGGCTCTGGGGTCTCAGTGTGTCTGGGGTCTGTTTTTGGGGGGGTCTCAATGGGTCTGGGGTCTCAGTGTGTCTGGGGTCTGGTTTTGGGGGGGTCTCAATGGGTCTGGGGTCTCTCAGTGTGTCTGGGGTCTGTTTTTGGGGGGGTCTCAATGGGTCTGGGGTCTCAGTGTGTCTGGGGTCTGGTTTTGGGGGTCTCTCAGTGGGTCTGGGGTCTCAGTGGCTCTGGGGTGTGTCCCCAGGCCGAGGACTCTGGCGTGGGCCCCAAGATCCCCCAGGCTCTGGAGAAGATCCTGCAGCTCAAGGAGAGTCGCCAGGAGGAGCTCGTCAGCGTGCCGGGGCTGCCGGGTGAGCCCTGTCACCGGTGTCACCTCCCTGCCACCCCTGTGTCACCTGCGTCACTGTGTGTCACCCCTGTGTCACCGTGCCGGGGCTGCCGGGTGAGCCCTGTCACCGGTGTCACCTCCCTGCCACCCCTGTGTCACCTGTGTCACTGTGTGTCACCCCTGTGTCACCGTGCCGGGGCTGCCGGGTGAGCCCTGTCACCGGTGTCACCTCCCTGCCACCCCTGTGTCACCTGTGTCACTGTGTGTCACCCCTGTGTCACCGTGCCGGGGCTGCCGGGTGAGCCCTGTCACCGGTGTCACCTCCCTGCCACCCCTGTGTCACCTGTGTCACTGTGTGTCACCCCTGTGTCACCGTGCCGGGGCTGCCGGGTGAGCCCTGTCACCGGTGTCACCTCCCTGCCACCCCTGTGTCACCTGTGTCACTGTGTGTCACCCCTGTGTCACCGTGCCGGGGCTGCCGGGTGAGCCCTGGGCTAGTGTCACCCTGTGCCACCCCCTGCCACCCCAGTGTCACCGTGTGTCACCCCCTGCCACCCCCGAGTCACCGGTGTCACCGTGTGTCACCCCCTGCCACCCCTGTGTCACCGTGTGTCACCCCCTGCCACCCCTGTGTCACCTCTGTGTCACCCCTCTGCCACCCCTGTGTCCCCAGTGTCACCGTGTGTCACCCCCTGCCACCCCTGTGTCACTGTGTGTCACCCCCCTGCCACCCCTGTGTCACTGTGTGTCACCCCCCTGCCACCCCTGTGTCACTGTGTGTCACCCCCTGCCACCCCTGTGTCACCTCTGTGTCACCCCTCTGCCACCCCTGTGTCCCCAGTGTCACCGTGTGTCACCCCCCTGCCACCCCTGTGTCACCGGTGTCACTGTGTGTCACCCCCCTGCCACCCCTGTGTCACTGTGTGTCACCTCTGTGTCACCCCCTGCCACCCCTTTGTCACTGGTGTCACCTCTGTGTCACCCCCCTGCCACCCCTGTGTCACCAGTGTCACTGTGTGTCACCCCCTGCCACCCCTGTGTCACCCTGTGTCACCCCCCTGCCACCCCTGTGTCACTGTGTGTCACCCCCTGCCACCCCTGTGTCACTGTGTGTCACCCCCCTGCCACCCCTGTGTCACTGTGTGTCACCCCCTGCCACCCGTGTGTCACCAGTGTCACCGTGTGTCACCCTCCTGCCACCCCTGTGTCACCTCTGTGTCACCCCCTTGCCACCCCTGTGTCACTGTGTGTCACCCCTCTGCCACCCCTGTGTCACCGGTGTCACTGTGTGTCACCCCTGTGTCACCCTCCTGCCACCCCTGTGTCACTCGGTGTCACCCCAGGTCCACCAGGGCCACTCTGGTGTCACCCAGGTCCACCTAGTGTCACCCTGGGCCACCCACAGGTGTTCTGTGTCACCCCCCGGTGCCACCAGGGCCACCCAACGTCACCAGGGCTACCCCCAGAGCCACCCCAGTGTCACCCCAGGGCCACCTGGTGTCACCCCAGTGTCACCCAGGGCCACCCCAGTGCCACCCTACTGTCACCACCACGGGCGTCCCCTGTCACCCCCCGGTGCCACCAGGGCCACCCAGTGTCACCTCCTGTGCCACTAGGGCCCCCCAGGGCTACCCATGGGTATCCCCTGTCATTGCCTGGTGCCATCCAATGTCACCAGGGCCACTCCAGTGTCTCTCTGTGCCACCAGGGCTCCCCACAGGTGTCCTCTGTCATCCCCCGGTGGCACCAGGGCCACCCCAGTGTCACCCAATTTCCCCGGGGTCACCCCAAGGCCACCCCTAGTGCCACCAGGGCCACCCCCTGGTGCCCCTAGGGCCATCCAGAGCCACCCCAGTGCCACCCCAGAGCACCCCTTGCCACCCCCGAGTGCCACCCATGCTGTCCCCTGCCACCCCACTGCCACCAGGGCCACCCACTGCCATCCGTAGTGTCCCTTGTCACCCCCAGTGCCCCCCAGCACTCCAAAATGTCCCCAAAAACGCAGATTTGTCTTCTGTGGGTGCTGGGGGTGACACCGTGGGGGTGGGAGGTGACACCCTGGGCTGTCAGGTGACACCCAGGGGTGGCAGTGTCCCCCCTGACCCCCCGTGTCCCCCGTGTCCCCCAGCCGAGGACGAGATGGAGACAGAGCTGCGCGCGTCAGCGTCAGCCTCGGAGGCTGAGGAGGACACGGGCGCGTCCAAGAAGGAGGTGACACAGGGGACAGCGAGGGGACAGTGGGGGGGAAGGGGGGGGATGGGGACCCCACCCAAAGTGGCACCTGGGGGGGTCTGGGGGACACCCGGAATCTTTGGGGGGCGCTGGGAGGGGGTTGGGGTCATCCGTGTCACTCTGATGTCACCTTTGTCCCCTTGGGTCCTTCTGGGGGCTTCAGGACCACCCCAGGGTCACCTGTGTCACTCTGATGTCACCTGTGTCCCCTCTTGGGTGTATGTGGGGGGGGGTCAGGACTCCCCTGGGGTCACCTGTGTCACTCTGATGTCACCTTTGTCCCCTCTTGGGTGTATGTGGGGGGGGGTCAGGACCACCCTGGGGTCACCTGTGTCACTCTGATGTCACCGTTGTCCCTTTTTTGGGTCCGTTGGGGGGGTCAAGGTCACCCAGGGGCCACCTTTGTCACTCTGATGTCACCTTTGTTTTCTCCCTGGGTACCCAAGACGGGGTCAGGACCACTCTGATGTCACCTTTGTCCCCTCTTGGGTCTCCTTGGGGGCTTCAGGACCACCCTGGGGTCACCTGTGTCACTTTGATGTCACCTTTGTCCTTTTCTTGGGTTTCTCTGGGGGAGTCAGGACCACCCTGGGGTCACCCTAATGTCCCTCTCTGCTCTTCCCTCATTGGGGCACCTGCCCTACCCCAACGTCCCCAATGTCCCATTGTGTCCCCATTGTCCCTATTGTCCCCAACATCCCTCCGTGTCCCCTCCCAGCGCAACCGCAAGCGCCGCAACCGCAAGAAGAAGAAGCGGGGGAGGGGCGCGGCCCGGGAGGGGACCCCGACCCCCAGCGCCCCCCGGGGGGACCCCGAGCCCCCCGGGGACACCCCCGAGGTGGAGATCGAGTACGTGACCGAGGAGCCCGAGATCTACGACCCCAACTTCGTCTTCTTCAAGAGGATCTTCGAGGCCTTCAAGGTGACTTTTTGGGTCTGGGGGTCACCCTGGGGTCACTCTGGGGTCTGGGGGTCACCCTGGGGTCACTCTGGGGTCTGGGGGTCACTCTGGGGGTCACTCTGGGGTTTGGGGGTCACCCTGGGGTATCTATGACCCCAACTTCGTCTTCTTCAAGAGGATCTTCGAGGCCTTCAAGGTGACTTTTTGGGTCTGGGGGTCACCCTGGGGTCACTCTGGGGTCTGGGGGTCACCCTGGGGTCACTCTGGGGTCTGGGGGTCACTCTGGGGGTCACTCTGGGGTTTGGGGGTCACCCTGGGGTATCTATGACCCCAACTTCGTCTTCTTCAAGAGGATCTTCGAGGCCTTCAGGGTGACTTTTTTGGGTCTGGGGGTCGCCCTTGGGGTCTGGGGTCACTCTGGGGGTCACTCTGGGGGTCACCCTGGGGTGTGGGGGTCACTCTGGGGTATCTACGACCCCAACTTTGTCTTCTTCAAGAGGATCTTCGAGGCCTTCAAAGTGACATTCTTGGGTTTGGGGGTCACCCCGGGGTCACTCTGGGGTTGTCTGGAGGTCACCCCTGGGGTCTGGGGGTCACCCTGAGGTCCAGGGGTCACTCCTGGGGTCTGGGGGTCACTCCGGGGGTCATTCCTGGGGTCCGGGGGTCACCCCTGGGGTCTGGGGGTCACCTGGGGGTTACTCCAGGGGTCACCCCAGGGTCACCCTGGGGTCTGGGGATCGCTCCTGGGGGTCTGGGGGTCACCTGGGGGTCTGAGGGTCACCCTGGTGTCACCCATGTCCCTCTGACCCCCCCCGCCCCCCAGCTGACGGACGAGGTGAAGAAGGACAAGGAGAAGGAGCCTGAGCGAGCCGAGCGCCCCGAGAGCGCCGGAGCACCCCGGAAAAAGGGACCCGAGGATGGCACCCGCGGCAGCGACGGGGACAGCTCCGAGGACGAGCAGGTGGCGCTGCGGGGACACTGGGGACACTGAGGGGGACATTGGGGACACTGGGGCACAGGGGCAGCGATGGGGACAGCTCCGAGGACGAGCAGGTGGCGCTGGGGACACTGGGGACACTGAGGGGGACATTGGAGTACAGGGGCAGTGACGGACACAGCTCCAAGGATGAGCAGGTGGCACCAGGGGGACATTGGGGACACTGAGGGGGACACTGGAGTACAGGGGTAGTGACAGGGACAGCTCCGAGGATGAGCAGGTGGCACTGGGGGGACATTGGGGACACTGGGGGGGACACTGGGGGCATTGGGGACATTGGGGTACAGCGTCAGGGACAGCTCAGAGGACGAGCAGGTGGCACTGTGGGGACACTGGGGACATTGAGGGGGACATTGAGGGGGACATTGGGGATGTTGGGGTACAGGGGCAGCAATGGGGACAGCTCCGAGGATGAGCAGGTGGCGCTGGGGACACTGGGGGGGACATTGGGGACATGGCAGGGACATGGGGGTACAGGGGCAGTGATGGGGACAGCTCCGAGGACAAACAGGTGGCACTGGGGGGACATTGGGGACACTGGGGGGGACACTGGGGGCATTGGGGACATTGGGGTACAGGAGCAGCGTCGGGGACAGCTCCGAGGACGAGCAGGTGGCGCTGGGGGGGCATTGGGGACATTGACAGGGACATTGAGGGGGACACTGGGGGGCATTGGGGACATTGGGGTACAGGGGCAGCGATGGGGACAGCTCTGAGGACGAGCAGGTGGCACTGGGGAAACACTGGGGACATTGACAGGGACACTGTGGGGGACATTGGGGTACAGGAGCAGCGACAGGGACAGCTGCGAGGACGAGCAGGTGACACTGAGGGGACATTTGGGGACACTGGGGGGGACATTGAGGGAGACACTGGGGACACTGGGGGACGAGGGGTGGCAGCCAGGGACAACCCTGGGGTGTTTGGGGACACAGTGACAGCAGGGACTGGGGAGGGGACAGTCCTGGGTGGGACAGGCAGACAGTCCTGGGTGGGCAGTGCCATCAGATGTCCCTGCGATGTCACCAGCGCTGTCCCCGCGCTGTCCCCAGGAGAAGAAGCAGGAGGTCCCCAAGCTGTCCAAGAAGAAGCTGCGGCGCATGAACAGATTCACCGTGGCCGAGCTGAAGCAGGTGACACTTGGGGACATTGTCCTGTCGTTGTCCCTTCCCTGATGGGCACGGGTGGCACCCGGAGCTGGGGACCGCGCTGAGGTGACACCTCCTGTCCCCTGGGAGCCATGGTGGGGACACCAGAGCCACCCCGGAGACACCAATGCCACCTCGGGGACACCAGTGTCACTCTGGGGGGCACCTCGGGGACACCAGTGTCACCCTGGGGACACCAGAGCCACCTTGGGGACATCTCAGGGACACCAGAGCCACTCTGGGGACACAGGTGCCACCTTGAGCCCCTCCATCTTTTTGTTGTGACCTCACGAGTGACTCCAGGGTCCCCTCGGTGTCCCCTGTCCCTACCCAGGGGTCTCTCTGGGGACCCCAACACCACTCTGGGGCTCTCCCCCCCAACTCCTCTTTGTCCCCTGATATTCCCTTGATGGCTCTGTGCTGTCCCCATGCTGTCCCCAGCTGGTGGCGCGGCCAGACGTGGTGGAGATGCCCCACGTGACCACCCAGGGGTCACTTTGGGTCCCCAAGCCCCACCCAGGGGTCACTTTGGGTCCCCGAGCCCCACCCAGGGGTCACTTTGGGTCCCCGAGCCCCACCCAGGGGTCACTTTGGGGACTCCATCACTGCTCTGGGGCTCTCCCCTGCCAACTCCCCTTTGTCCCCATGGTCTCCCCTTTGTCCCCCTGATGTCCCCACTGTCCCCATTGTGTCCCCAGCTGGTGGCACGGCCGGACGTGGTGAAGATGCACAATGTCACTGCTCAGGCGTCACTTTGGGGACTCCATCACTGCTCTGGGGCTCTCCCCTGCCAACTCCCCTTTGTCCCCATGGTCTCCCCTTTGTCCCCATGATGTCCCCTGATGTCCCCATTGTCCCCCCAGCTGGTGGCGCGGCCGGACGTGGTGGAGATGCACAATGTGACCACCCAGGGGTCACTTTGGGTCCCCCAATGCCACCCTGGGGCTCTCCCCTGCCAACTCCCCTTTGTCCACATGGTCTCCCCTTTGTCCCCATGATGTCCCCTGATGTCCCCATTGTCCCCCCAGCTGGTGGCGCGGCCAGACGTCGTGGAGATGCACGATGTCACCCCTCAAGGGTCACTTTGGGTCCCCAAGCCCCACCCAGGGGTCACTTTGGGGACTCCATCATCAATCTGGGGCTCTCCCCCCCTAACTCCCCTTTGTCCCCATGATGTCCCTTGCTGTCTCATGATGTCCCCTGATGTCCCCATTGTCCCCCCAGCTGGTGGCGTGGCCGGACGTGGTGGAGATGCACAATGTGACCACCCAGGGGTCACTTTGGGTCCCCCAATGCCACCCTGGGGCTCTCCCCCCTTAACTCCTCTTTGTCCCCATGGTCACCCCTTTGTCCCCATGATGTCCCCTGATGTCCCCATTGTCCCCCCAGCTGGTGGCATGGCCAGACGTGGTGGAGATGCACAATGTCACCCCTCAAGGGTCACTTTGGGTCCCCAAGCCCCACCCAGGGGTCACTTTGGGGACTCCATCATCAATCTGGGGCTCTCCCCCCCTAACTCCCCTTTGTCCCCATGATGTCCCCTGATGTCCCTGTGCTGTCCCCAGCTGGTGGCGCGGCCGGACGTGGTGGAGATGCACAATGTGACCACCCAGGGGTCACTTTGGGTCCCCCAATGCCACCCTGGGGCTCTCCCCTGCCAACTCCCCTTTGTCCCCATGATCTCCCCTTTGTCCCCCTGATGTCCCCACTGTCCCCATTGTGTCCCCAGCTGGTGGCACGGCCGGACGTGGTGGAGGTGCACAATGTCACTGCTCAGGCGTCACTTTGGGGACTCCATCATCAATCTGGGGCTCTCCCCCCTTAACTCCCCTTTGTCCCCATGGTCTCCTCTTTGTCCCCATGATGTCCCCATTGTCCCCCTAGCTGGTGGCATGGCTGGACGTGGTGGAGATGCACAATGTGACCACCCAGGGGTCACTTTGGGTCCCCAAGCCCCACCCAGGGGTCACTTTGGGGACTCCATCATCAATCTGGGGCTCTCCCCCCCTAACTCCCCTTTGTCCCCATGATGTCCCCTGATGTCCCTGTGCTGTCCCCAGCTGGTGGCGCGGCCGGACGTGGTGGAGATGCACGATGTCACCGCTCAGGACCCCAAGCTGCTGGTGCACCTGAAGGCCACGCGGAACTCGGTGCCGGTGCCGCGCCATTGGTGCTTCAAGAGGAAGTACCTGCAGGGCAAGAGAGGCATCGAGAAGCCTCCCTTCGAGCTGCCCGAGTTCATCAAGCGCACCGGCATCCAGGAGATGCGCGAGGCCCTGCAGGAGAAGGTGGGGACACTTGGGGACAGCTGGGGACACCTTGGGGACACTTTGGGGACAGTCAGGAAAATGCCTGAGGAGCAGCCATGGGGTGGGAAGGGGTTTGGGGTTGGGTACCAAGGGTTTTGAGGAGTGTCTGGGGCTCACCGGCGTCCAAGAGATGTGCGAGGCCCTGCAGGAGAAGGTGGGGACAGCTTGGGGACAGTTGGGGACACTTTGGGGACACTTTGGGAACGCTTGTGAGGGCACCTGGGGAGCAGCCATGGGGTGGGAATGGAGCACAGAGGTGATTTAGGGAGGTTGTGGCATCCAGGAGATGCACAAGGCCCTGCAGGAGAAGGTGGGGACAGCTTGGGGACAGCTGGGGACACTTCGGGGACACTTTGGGGACAGTCAGGAAAATGGCTGAGGGGCAGCCGTGGGGTGGGAGAGGAGCTTTGAGGTTGGGATGTTGGGGTTTGGGGAGGCTATGGCATCCAGGAGATGCGCGAGGCCCTGCAGGAGAAGGTGGGGACACCGGGGGACAGCTGGGGACAGTTGTGAGGGCACTTGGGGACAGTTGGGGACACATTGGGGACACATTGGGAACGCTTGTGAGGGCACCTGGGGGGCAGCCATGGGGTGGGAATGGAGCACAGAGGTGGTTTGGGGTTGGGATGTTGGGGTTTGGGGAGGTTGTGGCATCCAGGAGATGCGCGAGGCCCTGCAGGAGAAGGTGGGGACACTTGGGGACAGCTGGGGACATCTTGGGGACACCTTGGGGACAGTCGGGAAAGTGGCTGAGGGGCAGCCATGGGGTGGGAATGGAGCTAGGAGGGGAATTGGGGAGGTTTTAGGGCTCACAGGGATCCAGGAGATGCACGAGGCCCTGCAGGAGAAGGTGGGGACACTTGGGGACAGCTGGGGACACCTTGGGGACACTTTGGGGACAGTCAGGAAAATGCCTGAGGGGCAGCCGTGGGGTGGGAATGGAGCACAGAGGTGATTTGGGGTTGGGATGTTGGGGTTTGGGGAGGTTGTGGCCTCCAGGAGATGCGCGAGGCCCTGCGGGAGAAGGTGGGGACACTTGGGGACAGCTGGGGACACCTTGGGGACACCTTGGGGACAGTTGGGGACACTTTGGGGACAGTCAGGAAAATGGCTGAGGGGCAGCCATGGGGTGGGAGAGGAGCACAGAGGTGCTTTGGGGAGGTTGTGACATCCAGGAGATATGTGAGGCCCTGCAGGAGAAGGTGGGGACACTGGGGGACAGCTGGGAACACCTTGGGGACAGTTTGGGGAGAGTTGTGAGGGGCACTGGAGGACATCTAGAGAGATGGGAGGGGGTTTGGGGTTGGGACGTTGGGCTTTGGGGAGGTTGTGACATCCAGGAGATGAGCAAGGCCCTGCAGGAGAAGGTGGGGACAGCTTGGGGACAGTTGGGGACACCTTGGGGACAGTCAGGAAAGTGGCTGAGGGGCAGCCGTGGGGTGGGAATGGAGCACAGAGGTGGTTTGGGGTTGGGATGTTGGGGCTTTGGGGAGGTTGTGGCATCCAGGAGATGCGTGAGGCCCTGCAGGAGAAGGTGGGGACACTTGGGGACAGCTGGGGACACCTTGGGGACACCTTGGGGACAGTTGGGGACACCTTGGGGACAGTCAGGAAAATGCCTGAGGGGCAGCCGTGGGGTGGGAATGGAGCACAGAGGTGATTTGGGGAGGTTGTGGCGTCCAGGAGATGCGTGAGGCCCTGCAGGAGAAGGTGGGGACACTGCAGGGACACTTCCGCTTTGCTGTCCCCAACCCCTCTCTCGGTGTCCCCAACCCCTCTCCCGATGTCCCCAACCCCTCCCAATGTCCCCAACCCCTCTCTCGGTGTCCCCAACCCCTCTCAATGTCCCCAACCCCTCTCTCGGTGTCGCCAACGCTCTCTCAGTGTCCCCAACCCCCCTAGCTGTGTTCCCACCCACCTCTGATGTCCCCATGTCCCCTCTATCCCTGTCCCCAACGCCCCTGGCTGTGTCCCCAACGCCCCTGGCTGTGTCCCCAGCGCTTTCTCGATGTCCCCACCCCCCTCTGATGTCCCCAACCCCTCTATCCCTGTCCCCAACCCCCCTGGCTGTGTCCCCAACCCCCCTGGCTGTGTCCCCACCACCCCTGGCTGTGTCCCCAACACCCCTGGTTGTGTCCCCAGTGCTTTCTCGATGTCCCCACCCGCTCTGATGTCCCCAACCCCTCTCAATGTCCCCAACCCTGCGGCTGTGTCCCCACCCCCTCTGATGTCCCTGTCCCCGCGGTGTCCCCAGGAGGAGCAGAAGACGATGAAGTCCAAGATGCGCGAGAAGGTTCGGCCCAAGATGGGCAAGATCGACATCGACTATCAGAAGCTGCACGACGCCTTCTTCAAGTGGCAGACCAAGCCCAAGCTCACCATCCACGGGGACCTCTACTACGAGGTGGGACACGGGGACAGCTTGGGGACAGCTGGGGACAGCTGGGGGTAGTCTGGGGACAGCTGGGGATAGCCTGGGGAGAGTCTGGGGTCAGCTGGGGATAGCCTGGGGACAGTCTGGGGACAGCTGGGGATAGCTGGGGACAGCTGGGGATAGCCTGGGGATGGTCTGGGGACAGCTGGGGACACCGGGGGACAGCTGGGGATAGCCTGGGGACAATCTGGGGACAGCTTGGGGACAGCTGGGGACACCGGGGGACAGCTGCGGATAGCCTGGGGACAGCTGGGGATAGCCTGGGGACAGCTGGGGATAGCTGGGGATAGCCTGGGGACAGCTGGGGATAGCCTGGGGACAGCCTGGGGACAGCTGGGGATAGCCTGGGGACAGTCTGGGGACACAGCCGAGGGGTTGGGGACAGTCTGGGGTCATGTGGGGACATCTGGGGGGGGGGAGTTCGGGGACACCTGGGGGGGTTTGGGGACAGCCTTGGGACACCTGGGGACACAGCCAGGTGGTTGGGGACATCTCGGGACACCTGGGGGGGGTTTGGGGTCACCTGGGGACATCTGGGGGGGGTTTGGGGATAGTCTGGGGAGCTTGGGGACAGCCTGGGGACAGCTGGGGGCATCTGGGGGGGGCTGGGGACACCTGCAAGGGGTTTGGGGACACCTGGGGACAGCCTATGGGGGGTTTGGGGACAGCTGGGGACGGCCTGGGGACACCTGGGGGACTTTTGGGGATAGTCTGGGGGGGGTTGGGGATACCAGGGGACACCTGGAGACACCTGGGGACATCTGGGGACACCTGGGAACACCCAGGGAGGTTTGGGGACACCTGGGGGGGGGGTGTTGGGGACACCTGGAGGGACATGCTTGGAGACGTCCTGGTCTGATTTTTTGGGGCTTGGGGCAGTGACCCTGTGACCTCTCTGTCCCCTCTGTCCCCACCGTGTCCCTGTGTCCTTTCTGTCCCCTCTGTCCCCACCGTGTCCCTGTGACCTCTCTGTCCCCTCTGTCCCCACCGTGTCCCTGTGACCCCTCTGTCCCCTCTGTCCCCACCGTGTCCCTGTGTCCCCTCTGTCCCCAGGGGAAGGAGTTTGAGACGCGGCTCAAGGAGAAGAAGCCTGGGGACCTCTCGGATGAGCTGCGCATCGCCCTGGGCATGCCTGTGGGGCCGGTAGGGGACAGCCTAAATTATCCTAAATTTATCCTAAATTTATCCTAAATCATCCCAAATCATCCCAAATCCATCCTAAATCATCCCAAATCCACCCGAAATCACCCAAAATCTATCCCAAATCCACCCCAAATCCATCCTAAATCCCAAATCCACCCCAAATCACCCAAAATCCATCCCAAATCCATCCTAAATCATCCCAAATCCACCCGAAATCACCCAAAATCATCCTAAATCATCCCAAATCCATCCTAAGTCCCAAATCCACCCCAAATCCATCCTAAATCCCAAATCCATTCCAAACCCCCGGTAACCTCTCAGATGAGCTGCACATCGCCCTGGGCATGCCTGTGGGGCCGGTAGGGGACAGCCTAAATTATCCTAAATTTATTCTAAATCATCCCAAATCCATCCCAAACCCACCCGAAATCACCCAAAATCTATCCCAAACCCACCCGAAATCCATCCTAAATCTAAAATCCATCCCAAATCCATCTAAATCCACCCGAAATCATCCCAAATCCACCTGAAATCATCCCAAATCATCCCAAATCCATCCCAAACCCACCCGAAATCACCCAAAATCTATCCCAAATCCCAAACTCCTGGGGACCTCTCGGATGAGCTGCGCATCGCCCTGGGCATGCCTGTGGGGCCGGTAGGGGACAGCCTAAATTATCCTAAATCATCCCAAATCATCCCAAATCCATCCTAAACCTAAAATCCATCCCAAATCCATTCCAAATCCATCCCAAATCCACCCCAAATCCATCCTAAATCCCAAATCCATCCCAAACCCCCGGGGACCTCTCGGATGAGCTGTGCATCGCCCTGGGCATGCCTGTGGGGCCGGTAGGGGACAGCCTAAATTATCCTAAATTTATCCTAAATTTATCCTAAATCATCCCAAATCCATCCTAAATCATCCCAAATCATCCCAAATCCATCCTAAATCATCCCAAATCCACCCGAAATCACCCAAAATCTATCCCAAATCCACCCCAAATCCATCCTAAATCCCAAATCCACCCCAAATCACCCAAAATCCATCCCAAATCCATCCTAAATCATCCCAAATCCACCCGAAATCACCCAAAATCATCCTAAATCATCCCAAATCCATCCTAAGTCCCAAATCCACCCCAAATCCATCCTAAATCCCAAATCCATTCCAAACCCCCGGTAACCTCTCAGATGAGCTGCGCATCGCCCTGGGCATGCCTGTGGGGCCGGTAGGGGACAGCCTAAATTATCCTAAATTTATCCTAAATCATCCCAAATCCATCCCAAACCCACCCGAAATCACCCAAAATCTATCCCAAACCCACCCGAAATCACCCAAAATCTATCCCAAACCCACCCGAAATCCATCCTAAATCTAAAATCCATCCCAAATCCATCCTAAATCCACCCGAAATCATCCCAAATCCACCTGAAATCATCCCAAATCATCCCAAATCCATCCCAAATCCATCCCAAACCCACCCGAAATCACCCAAAATCTATCCCAAATCCCAAACTCCTGGGGACCTCTCGGATGAGCTGCGCATCGCCCTGGGCATGCCTGTGGGGCCGGTAGGGGACAGCCTAAATTATCCTAAATCATCCCAAATCATCCCAAATCCATCCTAAACCTAAAATCCATCCCAAATCCATTCCAAATCCATCCCAAATCCACCCCAAATCCATCCTAAATCCCAAATCCATCCCAAACCCCCGGGGACCTCTCGGATGAGCTGCGCATCGCCCTGGGCATGCCTGTGGGGCCGGAATGGGGCACCCCAAACCCCAAATCCACCCCAAACCCCTAATCCATTGGGTTTTTTTGGGGTGTTTTTGGGGTGCTGACCCCCCGTCTCCCCCCAGAATGCTCACAAGGTGCCCCCCCATGGCTGATGGCCATGCAGCGCTATGGGCCCCCAGAACTGCTGTGAATTTGGGGTTTTTTGGGGGTGTTTTGGGGTTTTTTTGGGGTTTCCAGGGCCATTTTTTGGCTTTCTGGAGCCATTTTTGGGGATTCTGGGGCCGTTTTGGGGGTTTTTTGGGCCATTTTTGGGCCTTTTTTAGGGTTTCCAGAGCCATTTTTGGGGTTTTCGGAGCTGTTTTTGGGGTTTCCGGGGCCATTTTTGTTGTTTTTTTGGGGTGTTTTAGTGGTTTTTTGGGGTGTTTTAGTGGTTTTTTGGGGTGTTTTTGGGGTGTTTTTGGGGTCCTGACCCCCCATCTCCCCCCAGAATGCTCACAAGGTGCCCCCCCCGTGGCTGATGGCCATGCAGCGCCATGGGCCCCCGGAACTGCTGTGAATTTGGGGTTTTTTGGGGGGTTTTGGGGTTTTTTTGGGGTTTCCAGGGCCATTTTTTGGCTTTCTGGAGCCATTTTTGGGGATTCTGGGGCCGTTTTGGGGGTTTTTTGGGCCATTTTTGGGCCTTTTTTAGGGTTTCCGGAGCCGTTTTTGGGGTTTTTGGAGCTGTTTTTGGGGTTTCCGGGGCCATTTTTGTGGTTTTTTTGGGTGTTTTAGTGGTTTTTTGGGGTGTTTTTGTGGTTTTTTGGGGTGTTTTAGTGGTTTTTTGAGGTGTTTTTGTGGTTTTTTGGGGTGTTTTTGGGGTGCTGACCCCCCATCTCCCCCCACAATGCTCACAAGGTGCCCCCCCGTGGCTGATGGCCATGCAGCGCCATGGGCCCCCAGAACTGCTGTGAATTTGGGGTTTTTTGGGGGGTTTTGGGGTTTTTTTGGGGTTTCCAGGGCCATTTTTTGGCTTTCTGGAGCCATTTTTGGGGATTCTGGGGCCGTTTTGGGGGTTTTTTGGGCCATTTTTGGGCCTTTTTTAGGGTTTCCGGAGCCGTTTTTGGGGTTTTTGGAGCTGTTTTTGGGGTTTCCGGGGCCATTTTTGTGGTTTTTTTGGGGTGTTTTAGTGGTTTTTTGGGGTGTTTTTGTGGTTTTTTGGGGTGTTTTAGTGGTTTTTTGAGGTGTTTTTGTGGTTTTTTGGGGTGCTGACCCCCCATCTCCCCCCAGAATGCTCACAAGGTGCCCCCCCGTGGCTGATGGCCATGCAGCGCCATGGGCCCCCAGAACTGCTGTGAATTTGGGGTTTTTTGGGGGTGTTTTGGGGTTTTTTTGGGGTTTCCAGGGCCATTTTTGGGCTTTCTGGAGCCATTTTTGGGGATTCTGGGGCCGTTTTGGGGGTTTTTTGGGCCATTTTTGGGCCTTTTTTAGGGTTTCCAGAGCCATTTTTGGGGTTTTCGGAGCTGTTTTTGGGGTTTCCGGGGCCATTTTTGTGGTTTTTTTGGGGTGTTTTAGTGGTTTTTTGGGGTGTTTTTGTGGTTTTTTGGGGTGTTTTTGGGGTGCTGACCCCCCGTCTCCCCCCAGAATGCTCACAAGGTGCCCCCCCCGTGGCTGATCGCCATGCAGCGCTATGGGCCCCCCCCCTCGTACCCCAACCTCAAAATCCCAGGGCTCAACTCCCCCATCCCCGAGGTGAGGAGGGGGCCGGGGGGGCTTTGGGGGGTCCTGGGGGGGATTTGGGGGGTCCTGGGGGGGATTTGGGGATCCTGGGGGGAATTTTGGGGTTTGGGGGGAATTGGGGGGGGTCAGGCTGGTTTGGGGGGGGTCAGGCTGGTTTGGGGGGGGTCGGGCTGGTTTGGGGGGGTCAGGCTGATTTGGGGGGGTCAGGCTGGTTTGGGGGGGGGTCAGGGTGATTTGGGGGGGGTCAGGCTGGTTTGGGGGGGTCAGGCTGGTTTGGGGGGGGGGTCAGGGTGATTTGA
>JAXCHO010000916.1:0-27733 GCA_036630365.1 Acanthiza pusilla
TGGGGTGGGGTTAGGGCCTGGCGATACCGCCCCCCGGGGTGGAGGGGTCGCCGTGCGCATGCGCAGAGAGGGGAGGGGTGGAGCGGAGCGAGCTCTGCGCACGCGCAGCTCCCGGCGCGGCCCTGCCCCACCCGCTCCCCACAGCGCTGCGCACGCGCACTTCCCGCCAGCTCCCCCGCCCCCCCTCCCCGCGCAATGCTCAGTGCGTCCCCCCCCCCCGCCCGGGGCGGGCGCGCAGGCGCGGTGGGCCCGGGGGTTGCAGCAGCTCCAGCGCGGCGGCGGTTCGGGGTTCGGGGCTCGCGGGCGCGGGGGTGAGTCCGGGCCCTCCCCGCCGGGTTTTGAGGGGTGGGCGCGGGTTTGGGGACGGGGGAAGAAGCCCCGGGATCGAATTCCCCCCTCACGGTGCCGGTTTTCCCCTCAGGCCCGGCCTAGGCCGCGCCCGCGCGCTGCGTTCCCCCCCCGCCCCGCCAGGGGGCCGCGTGGCGGCGGCGAGCGCGCGACCCCCCCCCCATATAAGGAAAGGGGGGACCCCCCTCGCCCCATATAAGGAATGGGGGGATCCCCTAAAGTCCATATAAGGAAATGCGGGACCCCCGCCGCTCCATATAAGGAATTAGGGGACCCCCGGCACTCCATATAAGGAGTTTGGGGTGCCTCTAACTCTGCATGAAGATTGGGGGGGCTCATATGTTCCCCTCCCCATATAAAACTCGCGGGGACCCCCCAAAAAACTCCAAAAAACCCCAACTTCCCCCGGGACCCCTCGGAAATTCCTTGAACCCCCTCCCGCTTTGGGACCCCCCCAAACCCCACCGGGCCCCACCCTCATAATCCCCCCTGGGGACCCCCCGGCCCCCCCCAAAATTCTCGGGGACCCCCCCAAAATCCCAGCCCGGCACCCCCCAAATTCCCCGGGACCCCCAAAACCCCCTTGACCCTCCCCAACCCACACCGGGATCCCCCCAAAAATCTTCTCGGACCCCCAAGGCTCCCCCAGATCACCCCAAATTCCTCCCCTCCCCCCCACGCAGGCCCCCCCCGGGTGGGATTTGGGGGGTCCTGAGTGGGGGAGGGGTTTGGGGGATCCCCTCTAAAAGGGGGGTTGGATTTTGGGGGACCCCCCCACTTTTTGGGGCCACGTGGCTGTCGTGGCCTAAACCACACCTGGGGGGGAGGGGGAGGGGACAGGGAGGGTCCCCCCGCGTGGGGGAGGGGTGGACACTCACGGGGACCCCCCAGAATTTGGGGGTGGGGGCGGAGGGTGGGGGGACCCCCCTGTCCCGGGGGGTGGGGGGACCCCCAAAAAGGGGGGGAGGGGTCAGGCCGGGTCCCCACGTGTGTCACTTCCCCTCCCCCCCCACGTGTCACTTCCCCTGCCCCCCCCCTCCAAATTTGGGGTCCCTGTCCCGCTCTGGGGTCCCCCTGCGACCCCCAAAAATTGGGGGCAGACCCCAAGGAGGGAGTGGCACCATGGGGGGGTCCTCAACCCTCTTTGGGGGGGTCCCTAGCCCCTTTTTTGGGGCTCCTGAAGTTCCCAGCTGTCCCTAAATGTCCCCAATTCCTTGGGGGAGGGGTCACCAACCCCCCAGGATTGTCCCCAACCCCTCCGGGGGGAGTCCCCAACCCATTTTGGGGGGTCCCCAATGTCCTGAGGGGTTCCCCAACCCATTTTTGGGGATTCTGAAGTTCCCCAAGTGACCCTAAATGCCCCCAATTTTTTTGAGGGGGGTCCCCAACCCATTTTGGGGGTCCCCAATGCACTTCAGGTGGTCCCAGTCCCCCAGGATTGTCCCCAACTCTTTCTGGGGGATCCCCAACCCATTTTGGGGGGGGTCCCCGATTTCCTGAGGGGGGTCCCCAACCTCTTTTTTGGGGGTCCTGAAGTTCCCCAGGTGACCCTAAACACCCCCAATTCCTTGGGGGGGTTTCCCAACCCATTTTGGGGGTCCCCAAATCCCTGGGATTGTCCCCAAACCTTTCTAGGGGTGGTCCCCAACCCCATTTTTGGGGTCCCGAAATTCCCCAGCTGACCTTAAAAATCCTCAATTCTTTGGGGGGTGTCCCCAAAGTATTTTGGGGGTCCTCAACCCTTTTTGGGGGGGTCCTCAAAGTATTTTTTGGGGGTCCTGAAGTTTCCCAGGTGACCCTAAAACTCCCTAATTCTTCGGGGGAGTGTCCCCAACATATTTTGGGGGTCCCCAACCCCTCAGGATTGTCCCCAAACCCTTCTAAGGGTGGTCCCCAACCCATTTTGGGGGTCCCCAATGCACTTCAGGGGTTCCCCAACCCCTTTTTTGGGGGTCCCCGCTCCTTTTTGGGGGTCCCCAACTCCTTCCCTGTGCCCCCCACCCCTCTGCCCCCACTTTTTGGGGGTCCTGACACCCTTTTTTTTGGGGTCCCCCCACCCCGATCCCCTTTTTTGGGGTTCCCCTATATCTACAGATATCCCCAGCCCCATTTTTGGGGTCCCCAAACCCTGACCCCCCAATTTTTGGGGTCCCCATCCCCATTTTTGGAGTCGCCAACTCTTGATCCTCCAATTTTTGGGGTCCCCAGGTCCTTTTTGGGGCCCAAATCCTTTTCTTTTTTTGGCTTCCCCCAACCCTTTTTGGGGCTCCTTATTTTTGGGGTTCTCAATCTCCCAATTTTGGGGGTCTCTATTCTTATTTTAGGGTCCCCATAATTCCCATTTTGTGGTCCTCATCCTCATTTTTGGGGTCCCTATCCCCATTTTTGGGGTGTCCAACCCCCCAAATTCACCTTTTTGGCGTCCCTGACCCTTTTTTGAGCTTCTCCATCCCCCAAACCTCCCCAGATTTGGGGTCCCCTGACTCCCCCCATTTTTTGGGGTCCCCTCGCCCACATTTTTGGGCTTCCCCACCCTCCTCACCCCCAATTTCGGGGGTCTCCATCCTCTTTTTGGGGTCCCCAATATCTCCAGACACCCCCAGTTCAATTTTAGACTTCCCCCTCCTCCCCCACCCCCAGATTTTTGGGGTCCCCCCCAAATTTTAGATTTTCCTCACCCCCAAGCCCCCAAATTTTGGGGTTCCCCACCTCCTGACCCCATTTTTGGGGTTCCCCACCCATTTTTTGGGGTCTCCCGCGCCCCCAACCCCTTTTTAGCCTTCTCCATCCTTCCCTACCCTGATAGTTTTGGGGTCCCCCCCAAATTTTGAGGTTTCCCCACCCCTGACCCTCATTTTTTGGGTCCCCGACCCCCCCAATTTTTAGGGTGCCCCCGACCCCCCCAAATTCCAGGGTCTGCCAGTCTCCTCACCCTCATTTTGGGGTCCCCAAAACCTCCTGCTGTCCCCAACTTCCCTCATTCGGCATCTCCCGATATCCTCAATTTTTGGGGTGCCCCAAATTTGGGACCCCTCCGGCTCTCCCCACCCCCTCCCATTTTTGGGGTACCCCCAACCCCTTTTTTTGGCCTCCCCCACCCCATTTTTGGGGTCCCCAACCCCTTTTTTGGGCTCCCCCACCCCTCAAATTTTTCCTGTTTGGGGTGTCCCACCCCCCCCCCCGTTTTTGGGGTGCCCCCGACCTCATTTTTGGGGTCGCCCACCCCCCTAATCTCCCCCGTTTAGGGTTCCCCGCCCCCCCCACGTTTTGGGGTGCCCCAAATTTTGGGATCCCCTCACCCTCCCTATCCATTCCCATTTTTGGGGTCCCCAATTCCTTTTTTAGGGTCCCCAACCTCCCAAATTTCCTTTTTTTTGGGTCCCCACCCCCTTTTTTGAGGTCCCCCACCACCCTCGAGTTTCAGGCTACCCCCAGCCCCATTTTTAGGGTCCCAAATCGCTCCAGTTTCTCCTTCCCACCGCCCTCACCCCTTTTTTTTGGGTCCCCAATTCCTTTTTTGGGGTCCCCACCCCATTTTTGGGGTCCCCACCTCTCCCAAATTTCAGGGTGTCCCCGACCCCAATTGTTTTGGGATTTGCCTCCCAGAGATGCTTCTTCCCACTGCCCCCTCCCCATTTTTGGGCTCCCCAACTCCCTTTTTTGGGGTCCCACCTCATTTTTTGGGGTCTGCCATACTCCCCTGAGTTTCGGGGTGCCCCTGACCCCAATTTTTTTTAGGATTCCCCCCATAAATGCTTCTTCCCACTGCCCCCCACCCCTTTTTTAGGACCCGTGTCCCCTTTTTTAGGATCCCCACCCCTTTTTTGGGGTCCTCAGGCCATTTTTCGGGGTCCCCATACCCCCCGAATTTTGGGGTGCCCCCAACCCTAATTTTTTTGGGCTCTGTCCCCCAGAAATACTTTTTCCCACTGCCCCCCACCCACTATTTTAGGGTCCTCACCCCATTTTTTGGGGTACCCCACTCCTATTTTTGGTATCCCCTTTTTCTCACCTCTCCCACCCCCAAACTTTCCTTTTTTGGGGTCCTCTACTCTCCAAATTTCGGGGCACCCCTGACCCCAATTTTTTTTGGGGATTTCCTCCCACAGATGATTCTTTTCACTGTCCTTCCCCCATTTTTGGGGTCCCCAACTCCCTTTTTTTAAGGTCCTACCCCATTTTTTGGGGTCCCCCCTCCGAATTTCAGGGTGTCCCCAACCCAAATTTTTTTCAGGATTTCCTCACAGAGATGCTTCTTCCGACTGCCCCCCACCCCATTTTTGGGGTCCTCCACCCCCCAAATCTCCCTTTTTTGGGGTCCCCTACCCATCCCGAGTTTTGGGGCTCCCCCGACCCCAATTTTTTTGGGGATTTGCCCCCCAGAGATGCTTCTTCCAACTGCCCCCACCCCATTTTTGGGGTCCTCCACCCCCCAAATTTCCTTCTTTTGGGGTCCCTCATTCCCCCTGAATTTTGGGGTGCCCCTGACCCCATTTTTTTTGGAATTTCCTCTCAGAGATGCTCTTCCCGCTGCCTCCCCTCCCCATTTTTGGGCTCTCCCACCCCTTTTTTAGGGCCCCCACCCCATTTTTGGGGTCCCCAACTCCTTTTTTTTGGGTCTCACCCCATTTTTTGGGGTCTCCCATTCTCCCCGAGTTTCGGGGCTCCCCCGACCCCAATATTTTTTCGGGATTTGTCCCCAGAGATATTTTTTCTGACTTTTCCCAACTCTTTCTTGGCTTCCCCAGCTTCCTTTTTTTCGGGTCCCACCCCATTTTTTGGGGTCCCCCATTCTCCCCGAGTTTCGGGGCTCCCTGATCCCAATTTTTTCGGGATTTTCCCCGCAGAGAGGCGATGGCCGACGACCTGGACTTCGAGACGGGGGACGCGGGGGCCTCGGCCACGTTCCCCATGCAGTGCTCGGCCCTGCGCAAGAACGGCTTCGTGGTGCTCAAGGGCCGCCCCTGCAAGATCGTGGAGATGAGCACCTCCAAAACCGGCAAACACGGCCACGCCAAGGTGGGCTGGGCCCCGAAATCCCCGCGGGAATCGCGAAATTCCTGTGGGAGTCGTGAAATTCCTTGTGGGGATTGTGAAATTCCCGTGGGAATAGCGAATTCCTTGTGGGAATCGCGGAATTCCTGTGGGAATCATGAATTCCTTGTGGGAATCGTGAAATTCCTTGCGGGAATCGTGAAATTCCTGTGGGAATCATGAATTCCTTGTGGGAATCGTGAAATTCCTTGCGGGAATCGTGAAATTCCTGTGGGAATCGTGAAATTCCTTGCGGGAATTGTGAAATTCCCGTGGGAATCGTGAAATTCCTTGCGGGAATTGTGAAATTCCTGTGGGAATCCTGAAATTCCTTGCGGGAATCGCGAAATTCCTGTGGGAGTCGTGAAATTCCTTGTGGGGATTGTGAAATTCCCGTGGGAATCGCGAATTCCTTGTGGGAATCGCGGAATTCCTGTGGGAATCGTGAATTCCTTGTGGGAATCGTGAAATTCCTTGCGGGAATCGTGAAATTCCTGTGGGAATCGTGAAATTCCTTGTGGGGATTGTGAAATTCCCGTGGGAATCGCGAATTCCTTGCGAGAATTGCGAAATTCCTGTGGGAATCGTGAAGTTCCTTGTGGGGATTGTGAAATTCCTGTGGGAATCGTGAAATTCCTTGTGGGGATTGTGAAATTCCCGTGGGAGTCGTGAAATTCCTTGTGGGGATTGTGAAATTCCTGTGGGAATCGTGAAATTTCTTGCGGGAATCGCGAAATTTCTGTGGGAATCGCGAAATTCCTGTGGGAATCGCGAAATTCCTGTGGGAGTCGTGAAATTCCTTGCGGGAATCGCGAAATTCCCGTGGGAATCGTGAAATTCCTTGCGGGAATTGTGAAATTCCTGTGGGAATCGTGAAATTCCTTGTGGGGATCGTGAAATTCCTGTGGGAGTCGTGAAATTCCTTGTGGGGATTGTGAAATTCCCGTGGGAATCGTGAAATTCCTTGCGGGAATCGCGAAATTCCTGTGGGAATCGTGAATTCTTTGTGATAATCGCGAAATTCTTGTGGGAATGGTGAAATTCCTTGCGGGAATTGCTAAATTCCTGTGGGAATAGCGAATTCCTTGCGGGAACTGTGAAATTCCTGTGGGAATCGTGAAATTCCTTGTGGGGATTGCGAAATTCCTGTGGGAATCGTGAAACTCCATGCGGGAATTGTGAAATTCCTGTGGGAGTCATGAAATTCCTTGTGGGGATTGTGAAATTCCCGTGGGAATCGTGAGATTCCTTGCGAGAATCGCGAAATTCCTGTGGGAGTCGTGAAATTCCTTGTGGGGATTGCGAAATTCCTGTGGGAATCGTGAAATTCCTTGCGGGAATCGCGAAATTCCTGTGGGAATCGCGAATTCCTTGTGGGAATTGCGAAATTCCTGTGGGAATCCTGAAAATTCCACCGGGAGCCGCAAAATCCCTGTGGGAATTGCTAAATCTCTGTGGGAATCCCGAAATCCCCGTGAGAATCCCAAATTCCTGCAGGAATCACAAAATTCCAGCGGGAATCACGGAATCTCTGGGAATCGTGAAATCCCCGTGGGAATCCCCGATTCCTGGCGGGAACTGCAAAATCCCCACGAGAATCGCGAAATTCCCGCAGGAGTGCTGAAATCCCCTGCAGGAATCCCAAATTCCTTGCGGGAATCCCGAAATCCCCGCGGGAATCGCGAAATCCCTGCAGGAGTCCTGAATTCCTGGTGGGAATCCCGAATTCCTGGTGGGAATCATGAAATCCCCGTGGGAATTGCGAAATTCCTGTGGGAATCACTAAATCCCTGTGGAAATCCCAAATTCGTGTCGGGAATTGCAAAATCCCCGCCGGAATTCTGAAATCCCCGCAGGAATCCCGAAATCCTTACAGGAGTCCCAAAATCCCTGCGGGAATCCCAAAATTTCTGCGGGAATCGCGAAATCCCCGCGGGAATCCCAAATTCCTGGCCTGAGTCACTCCCAAGCGATTAGTTTTTCACAGGGCATTTTTCGGACTTTGATCCCCCAAAAAAGGTCTCAAAGCCCTCCGGAATCGGGAATTTGGGAATTTCAAGAGGATCCTAAAATTTCCGAGGAGTCCCAAATTCCTGGCGGGAATCCCAGATTCCCCGTGAGAATCCCAAATTCCTGCAGAAATCTCGAAATCTCCGCAGGAATCCCGAATTCCTGGCGGGAATTGTGAAATCCCGATGAGAATCGCGAAATTCCGGTGGAAATCCTAAATTCGTGTCGGGAATTGCAAAATCCACGCGGGAATCCTGAAATCCCTGTGGGAATAGCGAAATCTCTGGGAATCTCGAAATCCCCGCAGGAATCCCGAATTGCTGATGGGAATCCCAAATTCTCGGCGGGAATTGTGAAATCCCCGTGGGAATCCCAAATTCCTGGCAGGAATTGCAGAATTCCTGCGGGAATCCCAAAATCCTCATGGGAATCGCGAAATCTCGGAGGGAATCCCGAATTCCCCATGGGAATCCCAAAATCCCTGCGGGAATCGCTAAATCCCTGTGGGAATCACGAAATCCTGGCAGGAATCCCGAAATCCTGCTGGGAATCATAAAATCCCTGCAGGAATTCTAAATTCCTGGTGGGAATCACAAATTTCTTGTGGGAATCCTGAAATCCCCATGAGAATCCCGAATTTCTGTTGGGAATCCCAAATTTCCCATGGGAACCCCAAAATCCCCGTGGGAATCCGGAATTCCTGCTGGGAATTCTGAAATCCCAGCGGGAATCCCAAATTCCTGGTGGGAATCCCAAAATCCTCACGGGAATCCTGAATTCCCGTTGGGAATCCCGAAATCCCCGCGGGAATCCCAAAATCCTCACGGGAATCCCGAAATCCTCACGGGAATCTCAAAATCCCCACGGGAATCCCAAATTCCCAGTGGGAATGCCAAAATCCTCACGGGAATCCCGAAATCCTCACAGGAATCCCAAAATCCTCACGGAATCCCAAAATCCCCACGGGAATCCCAAAATCCCCACGGGAATCCCGAATTCCCGTTGGGAATCCCGAAATCGCCGTGAAAATCCCAAAATTTGCGTGGGAATCACAAAATCCCCGCGGGAATCCCAAATTCGTGGTGGATTTCCCCAGTTCCCCCCAGTGCTCCCAGTAGAGCCTCTCCCAGTGCTCCCGGTCCCTCCCAGTGCTCCCAGTTCCCCCCAGTCCCTCCCAGTTCCCCCCAGTCCCCTCCCAGTTCCCCCCAGTCCCTCCCAGTTCCCCCCCAGTTCCCCCAGTACAACTCTTCCTGGTGCTCCCAGTGCTCCCAGTGCTCCCAGTACAGCACCAGTTGCCTGTCCCAGTCTGGTCCCAGTGCTCCCAGTAAACCCAGTTACCCCCAGGATCTCCTGCAGAGCCTCTCCCAGTGCCCTCCCAGTAATCCCAGTGCTCCCAGTGCCTCCGTGTCCATCCCAGTGCCCTCCCAGTGCTCTCCCAGTCCTTCCCAGTCCCTCCCAATCCCCTCCCAGTGCTCCCAGTAACCCCAGTTCCCTCCCCAGTACCTCCTGTAGAGCATCTCCCAGTGCTCTCCTAGTTCCCTCCCAGTTCATCCCAGTCTCCCCCAGTTCTCTCCCAGTTCCTTCTAGTGCCCTCCCAGTCCCTCCCAGTCCATCCCAGTCCCCCCCAATCTCTCCCCAGTCCCCTCCCAGTCCGTCCCAGTCCATCCCAGTAACCCCAGTTCCCCCTCGGTATCTCCTGTCGAGCCTGTCCCAGTCCCTTCCAGTGCTCCCAGTGCCCTCCCAGTGCTCTCCCAGTCCTTCCCAGTCCTTCCCAATCTCCTTCCATTCCCACCCAGTGCCTCCCAGTCTGTCCCAGTAACCACAGTTCCCCCCAGTACCTCCCACAGAGCTCCTTGTCGTTCCTCCCAGTCCCTCCCAGTGCTCCCAGTCCCTCCCAGTCCCCCACAATCCCCTCCCAGTAATCCCAGTTCTTCCCCAGTACCCCCCATAGAGCCCCTTGCAGTCCTTCCCAGTCCATCCCAGTCCATCCCAGTCCTCCCCTATCCTTTCCCATTCCGTCCCAGTCCCTCCCAGTTCTTCCCAATTCCTCCCAGTCTGTCCCAGTAACCACTGTTTCCCCCCAGTACCTCCCATAGAGCTCTTCGCAGTGTTCCCAGTGCACTCCCAGTCCATTCCCAGTCCATCCCAGTAATCCCAGTACTTCCCATAAAGCCCCTTGCAATCCTTCCCAGTCCATCCCAGTTCCTCCCAGTGCTCTCCCAGTCCCTCCCAGTCCCTCCCAGTCCCCCCCAATCTCTCCCCAGTCCATCCCAGTCCCTCCCGGTCCCTCCCAGTCCTTCCCAGTTTATCCCAATCTCTCCCCAATCCCATCCCAGTCCATCCCAGTGCCCCCCAATCTCTCCCTAGTCCATCCCAGTTCCTCCCAGTGCTCTCCCAGTCCCTCCCAGTCCCTCCCAGTCCTTCCCAGTCTATCCCAATCTCTCCCCAGTCCCATCCCAGTCCATCCCAGTGCCCCCCAATCTCTCCCCAGTTCCCTCCTACTCCGTCCCAGTGCCTCCCAGTAAGCCCAGTTTCCCGCAGGTGCACCTGGTGGGCATCGACATCTTCACGGGCAAGAAGTACGAGGACATCTGTCCCTCCACCCACAACATGGACGTGCCCAACATCAAACGCAACGACTTCCAGGTGAGTGACACACCTGGGACAGGTAACACACCTGGGACAGGTAAATAGACCTGGGGACACACCTGGGACAGGTGAGGGACAGGTAACACACCTGGGGACATCTGTGCCTCTACCCACAACATGGACGTGCCCAACATCAAACGCAACGACTTCCAGGTGAGTCTGACACACCTGGGACAGGTAAATACAGCTGGGGATAGGTGACACACCTGGGGACACACCTGGGACAGGTGAGGGACAGGTAGCAAACACAGCTGCAGACATCTGTTCCTCCACCCACAACATGGACGTGCCCAACATCAAACGCAACGACTTCCAGGTGAGTCTGACACACCTGGGACAGGTAAATACACCTGGGACAGGTAAATGCATCTGCGAGAGGTAAATGCATCTGGGACAGGTAAATACACCTGGGGATACACTTGGGACAGGTGAGGGACAGGTAACAAACACAGCTGCAGACATCTGTTCCTCCACCCACGACATGGACGTGCCCAACATCAAACACAACGACTTCCAGGTGAGTCTGACACACCTGGGACAGGTAACACACCTGGGACAGGTAACACACCTGGGACAGGTAAATACACCTGGGGACACACCTGGGACAGGTGAGGGACAGGTAACACAGGTGAGGGACACACCTGGGGACACAGCTGCGGATAGGGGACACACCTGGAGACAGGTAATACACCTAGGGCCAGGTAACAAACACACCTGGGGACATCTGTTCCTCCACCCACAACATGGACGTGCCCAACATCAAACGCAACGACTTCCAGGTGAGCTCACCTGGCCAGGTGACACAGCTGGACACACTTGGGGACTGGGGACACACCTGGGACAGGTGAGGGATGGGAACACACCTGGGGACATCTGTTCCTCCACCCACAACATGGATGTGCCCAACCTCAAACACAACGACTTCCAGGTGAGTGACACACCTGGGGACAGGTAAATACACCTGGGACACACCTGGGACAGGTGACACACCTGGGGACATCTGTGTGTCCACCCACAACATGGACATGCTCACCATCAAGCACAACAACTTCCAGGTGAGTGACACACCTGGGACAGGTGAGGGCCAGGTAATGCCTGGGGACACACCTGGGACAGGTAACACACCTATGACACACGTGGAATAGGTGAGGGACACACCTGGGACAGCTAAATACATCTGGGACAGGTAACACACTGGGGACAGGTAACACACCTGGGGACACATCTGAGACAGAGTAGATACAGCTGGGACAGGTAAATACACCTGGGGACAGGTAACAAACACACCTGGGGACATGTGTTCCTCCACCCACAACATGGATGTGCCCAACATCAAACACAACGATTTACAGGTGAGTCTGACACACCTGGGGACAGGTAAATACACCTGGGACAGGTGATGGACACACCTGGGGATAGGTCAGTACACCTGGGACAGGTAACACACCCAGGGACACACCTGGGACAAGTAAATACACCTGGGACAGGTGATGGACACACCTGGGGACACACCTGGGGATAGGTCAATACACCTGGGACAGGTAACACACCTGGGACAAGTAACAGATACAGCTGGGGAAGGTAAATACACGTGGGACAGGTAAACGCACTTGGGGACACACCTGGGGATAGGGAATGCAACTGGGACACACCTGGGTACAGGTAAATATACCTGGGACAGGTAATAGGCATGCCTAGGGACAGGGAGCACACCTGAGCAGGTGAGCCTGGGTGGGAGGGGTCACAGGTGAGGGTGGGGCCTTTCCAGGTGAGCACACACCTGTCAGGTGAGTGGGCGGGGCCTCAGGTGAGGTGGGTGGGGTCTTCCCAGGTGAGCTGGGACATGACCAGGTGAGAGGGAGAGCTTCAGGTGAGCCTAGGTGAGGTGAGACCATCAGGTGAGGGTGGGACCCCCAGGTGTGGAGCTGGGGAGGATCCCCAAAGCCTCACCTGGGCAGGTGAGAGCCCCCAAACCTTCACCTGGGGGGGTTCCAGGACCTGGAGCCCAAGCCCAGGTGAGCCCAGCCCAGGTGAGTCTCAGCTCAGGTGAGGCTGAGCCAGGTCAGCCCAGCTCCAGGCTAGGTGAGGCTGAGTGAGGTGAGGCTGAGCCAGGTGAGCCCAGCACAGGTGAGCCCAGCACAGGTGAGGCCGAGCCAGGTGAGGCTGAGCCAGGTGAGGCTGAGCTCAGGTGAGGCTGAGCCAGGTGAGCCCAGCCCAGGTGAGGCTGAGCCAGGTGAGCCTCAGCCCAGGTGAGGCCCAGCCCCACCTTCAGGAGTCTTGGGCCCCAGAACCCACCTGAGACGCTCCCGTGGCTCAGGTGCCCCCAGGTGAGCAGGTGACAACTCAGGTGTGGTGCTGGGGCATCCCTGCGCTTCTCTCTGGCCCTGCCTGTCCACACCTGTCCCTACCTGTCCGCACCTGTTCATACCTGTGTGTAGAGGCCTGTATTTGTTCTCATCCTTACCTGTTTTTACCTGTCCTTACCTGTTTGTGTCCACACCTGTTCGTGTGTGTGTGTCTGTGTCTGTACCTGCCCATACTTGTCCTTACCTGGTTTTACCTGTCCTTACCTGTTTGGCTGCGTCCCTACCTGTCGACACCTGTCTGTACCTGTCCACACCTGTCTGTACCTGTCCACACCTGTCTGTACTTGTCTGCATCTGTTTGTACCTGTCCGTACTTGTCCTTACCTGTGCACACCTGTTCTTACCTGTCCGTACTTGTGCCTACGTGTACACACCTGTCCTTACCTGTCCTTACCTGTCCTTACCTGTCCTTACCTGTCCACGTTTATCTGTTGACGTCTGTACGTGACCATGCTCGCGTCACTGTGTCCTTACCTGTCCTTACCTGTGCGGGTCTTTGTCCATATCTGTTCTTAGTTGTTCATACCTGTTCTTATCTGTCCATACCTGCTCTTACCTGTCCGTACCTGCTCTTACCTGTGTGTACCTGCTCTTGCCTGTCCATACCTGTTCCTGTTTGTCCATATCTGTTCTTACCTGTCCATACCTGTTCTTACCTGTCCATATCTGTTCTTACCTGTCCAGATTTGTCTATACCTGTTGTTACCTGTCCGTACCTGTGCTTATTTGTCCATACCTGTTCTTACCTGTCCATACCTGTTTTTACTTGTCCATACCTGTTCTTATCTGTCCATACCTGCTCTTGCCTGTCCATATCTGCTCTTACCTGTCCATACCTGCTCCTATCTGTCCATACCTGCTCTTACCTGTCCATACCTGCTCTTGCCTGTCCGTACTTGTTCTTACCTGTCCATACCTGCTCTTACCTGTCCATACCTGCTCCTATCTGTCCATACCTGCTCTTACCTGCCCATACCTGCTCTTACCTGCCCATACCTGCTCTTACCTGCCCATACCTGCTCTTACTTGTCCATACCTGCTGTTGCCTATCCATACCTGTTTTTACCTGTCCGTACCTGCTCTTGCCTGTCCATACCTGTTCCTATCTGTCCATACCTGCTCTTACCTGTCCATAGCTGGTTTTGCCTGTTTTCCCTTGTCTGTACCTGTTCTTATGTGTCCGTGCTTGTTCTTACCTGTTCACCTGTTCGTACCTGTCCTTACTTGTCTGTATCTGTCCTTACCTGTCCGTAGCCGTCCGCACCTGTTTGTCCTTGTTTGTGCCTGTCCGCCCTTGGCCATGTGTTACCTGTGCCTATCTATCCTCACCTGTCCACACCTGATTCCATCCACACCTGTTCTCACCTGTCCACACCTGATTCCATCCACACCTGTTCTCACCTGTCCACACCTGATTCCATCCACACCTGTTCTCACCTGTCCACACCTGCCTGATTCCCTCCATACTTGTCCTCACCTGTCCACATTGGTCAGATTCCATCCCTGCCTGTTCTTGCTTGCCCACACCTGTTCTTACCTGTTCGTACCTGTTCGTACCTGTTCGTACCTGTGTTACCTGTAGCTCATTGGGGTCGAGAACAGGTACTTCTATGTGTTATCTTACCTGTCTCACCTGTCTGTATCTGTCCTTACCTGTAGCTCATCGGGATGCAGGACAGGTACCTGCATGTGACAGAGATTATTACCTGAACTCACCTGTACCCATCCTTACTTGTAGCTCATCAAGATCCAGGACGGGTACCTGTGTGTGTTACCTGTCCGTATCTGGTCTCACCTGCATCTCACCTGTACAGCTCAGTGTCTCACCTGTCCATACCTGTCTCACTTGCAGCTCATCAGGATCCAGGATGGGTGCCTGTGTTTACCTGGGTGTACCTGAGGGTCTCACCTGTTCATACCTGTGCTTACCTGTAGCTCATCAGGATCCAGGATGGGTGCCTGTGTTTACCTGGGTGTACCTGAGGGTCTCACCTGTTCATACCTGTGCTTACCTGTAGTTCACCAGGATCCAGGATGGGTACCTGTCTGTGCTGATGGGTTACCTGAGCTCACCTGGTTTTACCTGTGTGTCACCTGTCCATTGCTCATTGGGATCCAGGATGGGTACCTGCGTGTGTTAACTGTCCATACCTGAGTTCGACTGTCTCACCTGTTCACACCTGTCCTTACCTGTCCATAGCTCATTGGGATTCAGGATGCCTACCTGTGTGCACTGAGCTCATCTGTCTCACCTGTTTCAGTTGTCCTTACCTGTCTGTAGCTCAGTGGGATCCAGGACAGGTACCTTTGTGCGTTACCTGTCCATACCTGAGGGTCTCACCTGTCTCACCTGTCTGTAGCTCACTGGGATCCAGGACAGGTATCTTTGTGCATTACCTGTCCATACCTGAGGGTCTCACCTGTCTCACCTGTCTGTAGCTCATCAGGATCCAGGACGGGTACCTTTGTGTATCACTTGTGCATACCTGGTCTCACCTGTGGGTCTTACCTGTCCATGCATGTGTCTCATCTGTAAAGCTCATGGGGGTCCAGGATGGGTACCTGTGTGTGTTCTTGGGTTACCTGAGCTCACGGGTCTCACCTGTCTGTATCTGTAGCTTATGGGGGTCCAGGATGGGTGTCTGTCTGTTACCTGTTCATACCTGAGAGTGTCACCTGTCCGTATCTGTCCTTACCTGTGTATAGCTCATCAGGATCCAGGACAGGTACCTGTGTGTGTTATCTGTCCCTACCTGGGGGTTTCACCTGTCCTTACCTGTCCATAGCTCATCAGGATCCAGGATAGGATCATTGCACAGCTCATTGAGATCCAGGACGGGTACCTGTGTGTGTTACCTGTCCATACCTGGTCTCACCTGTCTCACCTGTCTCACCTGCACCTCATCGGGATCCAGGACGGGTACCTGTGTGTGTTACCTGTCCATACCTGAGGGTCTCACCTGTGTCACGTGTCTCACCTGTACAGCTCATTGAGATCCAGGACGAGTACCTGTGTGTGTTCATGGGTTACCTGAGGGTCTTACCTGTGTCTCACCTGTCCTTACCTGTTCATCGCTCATCAGGATCTAGGATGGGTATCTGTGTGTGGTGGGCTATTATCTCACCTGTCTCACCTGTCCATACGTGTATCTTACCTGCACAGCTCATAGGGATCCAGGACGGGTACCTGTGTGTGTTCATGGGTTACCTGAGCGTCTCACCTGTCCATACCTGTATCTCACCTGTGCTGCTCATCGGGATCCAGGACGGGTACCTGTGTGTGTTACCTGTCCATACCTGAGGGTCTCACCTGTGTCTCACCTGTCTCACCTGTACAGCTCATCGGGATCCAGGACGGGTACCTGTGTGTGTTCATGGGTTACCTGAGGGTCTCACCTGTGTGTCACGTGTCTCACCTGTACAGCTCATTGAGATCCAGGACGAGTACCTGTGTGTGTTCATGGGTTACCTGAGGGTCTCACCTGTGTCTCACCTGTCCTTACCTGTGCATAGCTCATCAGGATCTAGGATGGGTACCTGTGTGTGATGGGCTATTATCTCACTTGTCTCACCTGTCCATACCTGTATCTCACCTGTGCAGCTCATCGGGATCCAGGACGGGTACCTGTGTGTGTTACCTGTCCATACCTGAGGGTCTCACCTGTGTCTCACCTGTCTCACCTGCACAGCTCATCGGGATCCAGGATGGGTACCTGTGTGTGTTCATGGGTTACCTGAGGGTCTCACCTGTCCTTATCTGTGCATAGCTCATCAGGATCTAGGATGGGTACCTGTGTGTGATGGGCTATTATCTCACCTGTCTCACCTGTCCATACCTGTATCTTACCTGTGCAGCTCATCGGGATCCAGGACGGGTACCTGTGTGTGTTCATGGGTTACCTGAGGGTCTCACCTGTGTCTTACCTGTCCTTATCTGTGCATAGCTCATCAGGATCCAGGACGGGTACCTGTGTGTGTTACCTGTCCGTACCTGGTCTCACCTGTCCGTATCTGTGTTTCACCTGCAGCTCATCGGGATCCAGGACGGGTACCTGTGTGTGTTACCTGTCCATACCTGAGGGTCTCACCTGTGTCTCACCTGTCTCACCTGTACAGCTCATCGGGATCCAGGATGGGTACCTGTGTGTGTTCATGGGTTACCTGAGGGTCTCACCTGTGTCTCACCTGTCTCACCTGCAGCTCATCGGGATCCAGGACGGGTACCTGTGTGTGTTACCTGTCCATACCTGAGGGTCTCACCTGTGTCTCACTTGTCTCACCTGCAGCTCATCGGGATCCAGGACGGGTACCTGTGTGTGTTACCTGTCCATACCTGGTCTCACCTGTCCATACCTGTGTCTCACCTGCAGCTCATCGGGATCCAGGACGGGTACCTGTCGCTGCTCCAGGACAGTGGGGAGGTGCGGGAGGACCTGAGGCTGCCGGAGGGAGAGCTGGGCCGGGAGATCGAGCAGAAATACGACTGTGGGGAGGAGATCCTGGTACTGGGGGGACTGGGAGGGACTGGGAGGGAACTGGGAGGAACTGGGGGGACTGGGAGGGACTGGGATGGACTGGGAGGGACTGGGAGGGACTGGGGGGGACTGGGAGGGAACTGGGGGGGACTGGGATGGACTGGGAGGGACTGGGAGGGACTGGGGGGGACTGGGAGGGACTGGGAGGGACTGGGAGGGACTGGGATGGACTGGGATGGACTAGGAGGGACTGGGAGGGACTGGGATGGGGTTATCGGGCACTGGGATGTGGTTATGGAGGAGTGGGAGGGGACTGGGGGACACTGGGAGTGACTGGGATGAGCTGGGAGGGCACTGGGGAGGAACTGGGAGGGCACTGGAATGGACTGGGAGGTCACTGGGATGAACTGGGAGGGAACTGGGATGGGACTGGGAGGCACTGGGAGGTCACTGGGATGAACTGGGAGTGACTGGGAGGAACTGGGAGTGACTGGGAAGGCACTGGGATGAACTGGGAGGGAACTGGGATAGGAGTGGGAGGACACTGGGAGGTACTGGGAGGCACTGGGAGGAGCTGGGATGGATTGGGTGGGCACTGGGATGGACTGAGAAGTCACTGGGCTGAACTGGGAGGGCACTGGGCTGAACTGGGAGGGCACTGGGATGAACTGGGAGGCACTGCGAGGGCACTGGGCTGAACTGGGAGGCACTGGGCTGAACTGCGAGGGCATTGGGCTGAACTGGGAGGCACTGGGCTGAACTGGGAGGCACTGGGCTGAACTGGGAGGGCACTGGGATGGACTGGGAGAGGAGTGGGCTGAACTGGGAGGGCACTGGGCTGAACTGCGAGGGCACTGGGCTGAACTGGGAGGCACTGGGCTGAACTGGGAGGGCACTGGGATGGACTGGGAGGCACTGGGCTGAACTGCGAGGGCACTGGGCTGAACTGGGAGGCACTGGGCTGAACTGGGAGGCACTGGGCTGAACTGGGTGGCACTGGGCTGAACTGGGAGGGCACTGGGCTGAACTGGGAGAGGACTGGGCTGAACTGGGAGGGCACTGGGCTGAACTGGGAGGGCATTGGGCTGAACTGGGAGGGCACTGGGCTGAACTGGGAGAGGACTGGGCTGAACTGGGAGGCACTGGGCTGAACTGGGAGGGCATTGGGCTGAACTGGGAGGGCACTGGGCTGAACTGGGAGGCACTGGGCTGAACTGGGAGGGCACTGGGCTGAACTGGGAGGCACTGGGATGGACTGGGAGGCACTGGGCTGAACTGGGAGGCACTGCGAGGGCACTGGGCTGAACTGGGAGGCACTGGGCTGAACTGGGAGGCACTGGGCTGAACTGGGAGGGCACTGGGCTGAACTGGGAGGCACTGGGCTGAACTGGGAGGGCACTGGGCTGAACTGGGAGGCACTGGGCTGAACTGGGAGGGCACTGGGCTGAACTGGGAGGGAACTGGGCTGAACTGGGAGGGCACTGGGCTGAACTGGGAGGCACTGGGCTGAACTGGGGTGTCCCCCCCCCCCGCAGATCACGGTGCTGTCGGCGATGACCGAGGAAGCCGCTGTCGCGATCAAAGCCATGGCCAAATAGGGCAGGTGGGCGGGGCTTGTGCCAAATAAGGCCAAAGGGGTGGGGCTTGCACCAAATAAGGCAAAAGGGGCGGGGTTAAAGCCAAATAAGGCAAAAGGAGCGGGGCAGAGGCCAAATAAGGCAGAGGGATGGAGCCTGTGGCCAAATAAGGCAAAAGGGGCGGGGTTAAAGCCAAATAAGGCAAAAGGGGCGGGGTTAAAGCCAAATAAGGGGAAAGGGGCGGGGCATTGCCCAAATAAGGGGAGAGGGATGGAGCCTGTGGCCAAATAAGGCAAAAAGGGTGGGGCTAGAGCCAAATAAGGGGAAAGGGGCGGGGTTAAAGCCAAATAAGGGGAGAGGAATGGAGCCTGTGGCCAAATAAGGCAAAAGGGGGCGGTGCTAAAGCCAAATAAGGCAAAAGGGGCGGGGCAGAGGCCAAATAGGAGGGACGGATGGAGCCTGTGGTCAAATAAGGCAAAAGGGGTGGGGCTAGAGCCAAATAGTGCAGGTGGGTGGGGCTTGCGCCAAATAAGGAGAAAAGAGGTGGGGCTGAGACCAAATAAGGAAGAAGGGGCAGGGCATTGCCCAAATAAGGGAAAATAGGTGGGGCCATGGCCAAATATGGCAAAGGGCGGGGCTTGGGGAATTCAGGGGGGTGGGGGGTCCCTGTTTTGGGTCTGGGGGTCTCTGTGGGTCTGGGGTCCTGCTCGGGGTCCTCGTTTTGGGGCTGGGGGTCCCTGTCAGGGTCCCTGTTTTGGGTCTGGGGTCTCCCTTTGGTCTGGGGTCCTGCCTGGGGTCCCCAATTTGGGTCTGGGGTTCCATTTTGGGTCTGGGGTCCCAGTTTGGGTCTGGGGTCCCATTTTGGGTCTGGGGTCCTTCTCAGGGTCCCCATTTTGGGTCTGGGGTCCCACCCTGGGTCCGCTTAGGGTCTCAGGTTCCTACCCGGGTTCCCATTTTGGGTCTAGGGTCTCTCTGTGGGTCCCCAGTTTGGGTCTGGGGTCCTGCCCGGGTCCCAATTTGGGTCCTGGGGTCTCTCTCTGGGTCTGGGGTCCCAATTTGGTCTGGGGTCACATTTCGGGGTCCCGATTCGGGTCTGGGGCCCCGCCCGGGTCCTGCTTTGGGTCTGGGGTCCCATTTGGGGTGTAGGTTTTTCCATGGGTCTGGGGTCCCAATTAAGAGTCTGGAGTCCTGGCCGGGGTCCGAATTTAGGTCTGGGGTCCCACCCGGGGTCCTGTTTGGGTCTGGGGTCTCTCTCTGGGTCTGGATCCCCATTTTGGGTCTGGGGTCCCGATTTGGGTCTGGGGTCCCAGTTTGGGTCCCAATTAGGGTCTGGTGTCCCATTTTGGGGTTCCATTTCAGGGTCCCGATTTGGCCTGGGTCCCATTTTGGGTCTGGGGTCTCTCTGGGTCTGGGGTCCCATTTTGGGTCTGGGGTCTCTTTCTGGGTCTGGGGTCCCATTTCGGGGTCCCATTTTGGGTCTGGGGTCTCCTCTCTGGGTCTGGGCTCCCATTTCGGGGTCCCATTTTGGGTCTGGGGTCCCATTTCGGGGTCCCATTTTGGGTCTGGGGTCCCGCGCGGGGTCCCAGCCCCTCCCCCTCTCTCTCTCTCTCTCCCCAGGCCGGCGCCGCCGGGGGCTGGGCCGAGCCCCTCCCCCAAATCTGCAGCCGCGGGAGGGGGGGGGAGGGGGAGGGGCGCGGTGGGGGAGGGGCGACCCCGAGGGGGGAGGGGCTCGAGCTCTGGGGGGGCTGGAGCAGCCCCCACCCCCCCCTCCCCCCGAGACCCCCTCCCCAAAATAACACACACCCCCCCCCCAGCCCCGCGGCGGGGGAGGGGCGGCCCGGGACGGGGGAGGGGCGGCCCCAGGCCCGCCCCCTCTCGAGGCTCCTCCCCCTCCTCCTGCAGCCCCGCCCCCTCCTCGCTGGGGCCTCGCCGGATCGGAAACGAAATAAATAAATAATTACAAAAAAACTAATTAATTGATTAATTAATTTGGGGGAGGGGGGGTGACGTCATCGGGGAGGGCTGGGGAGAGTGACCAATGGTGTGGTCAGTTTGGGGTCAGAGTGACCAATGCTGGGGTCAGTTTGGGGTCAGAGTGACCAATGCTGGGGTCAGTTTGGGGTCAGAGTGACCAATGCTGGGGTCAGTTTGGGGACAGAGGCCGTGGGTTGGTCAGAGTGACCAATGCTGGGGTCAGTTTGGGGCACAGAGTGACCAATGCTGGGGTCAGTTTGGGGTCAGAGTGACCAATGGTGTGGTCAGTTGGGGGGGACAGAGTGACCAAAGCTGGGGTCAGTTTGGGGCACAGAGTGACCAATGCTGGGGTCAGTTTGGGGTCAGAGTGACCAATGCTGGGGTCAGTTTGGGGTCAGAGGTGACCAATGCTGGGGTCAGTTTGGGGTCAGAATGACCAATGCTGGGGTCCGTTTGGGGCACAGAGTGACCAATGCTGGGGTCAGTTTGGGGTCAGAGTGACCAATGCTGGGGTCAGTTTGGGGTCAGAGTGACCAATGGTGTGGTCAGTTTGGGGTCAGAGTGACCAATGCTGGGGTCAGTTTGGGGTCAGAGTGACCAATGCTGGGGTCAGTTTGGGGTCAGAGTGACCAATGCTGGGGTCAGTTTGGGGTCAGAGTGACCAATGCTGGGGTCAGTTTGGGGTCAGTGACCCCTGCATTGGTCACTTGTCCATTTGTCCACTTGTCCGTGCCACGCCCTGCCCCCTCCCCCGCCCTCTGCCCATGACAGAACTGAGCTAATTTCGCATTTATTTGTAAATTTTATTTCGTTTCTCCTGATCCTGCTCTGATTCCATTCCACCTCTAATTAATTCATTTGCAATTAATTCATTTAATTAGCGCCTCGGGGGGGAGGGGAGGGGCCACCAAGTGACCTCCCCCCTCCCCTTCCTCCAATTCATCAATTTTTGGTTAAAATCCCCTCCCCCCCTTTCCGTGACGTCATCCAGGGACGGGCGCGGCCTTGCGTGACGTCACCCCGGGGCGGGCGTGGCCTGGCGTGACGTCATCACTTGTGGTAGAAGCGCTGGCCCTGCCCGTGGGGGAGGGGAAAGGGACCGTGCCGGGCCTGGGGGGGAGGGGCGGTGTGGGGGAGGGGCGGCGGTGCCTCCCCCCCGCGGGGGGCTCGGGGGGTGGGGGAGGGGTCCGGGGTGGGGGAGGGGACTCACGTGGGGGGGGGCGGCTGCGGGGCGGCGCCGTGGGGGGGGAAGGTCCCGGGGGAGGCGGCGCGGGGGGGGGGCGGGGAAGGGCAGCGCCGGCTGTGGGGGAGGGAGGGGTGGGGGAGGGGCACGCGGGGTGCCCCACCCCCCCAGGACCCCCAAATCCCCGCGGTTTACCCCCAAAACGCCCCTCCCCCGCTTTCCTCTCTGCCCCTCCCCCAGCCTGCCCCTCCCCCATCCGGCCCCGCCCACATCCCCCTCCCCCCCACCGCCCCTCCCCCCACCCCCTTTGCGCCCCCAATTCCCCTCCCCCACCCCTGCCCCTCCCCAGCTCAGCCGCCCCTCCCCCCACCCCTGCTGCCCCTCCCCCACCCCTGCTGCCCCTCCCCCACCCCTGCTGCCCCTCCCCCACCCCTGCCGCCCCTCCCCCACCCCTGCTGCCCCTCCCCCACCCCCCTCCCCTCTCCCCCCCGGACCTTGGGGTTGCCCTGGATGGGCACCGGAAGTTGGGGGCTGGGCAGGAGGGCGGGGCCAGGGTGCAGCGCCTGGGGAGGGGGAGGGGATGGTGGGGGAGGGGATGGTGAGGGGGGGGCGGTAACCCCCTCGGAACTCCCCCTGCCCCTCCCCCACCTTTTGCCCCTCCCCCAATTCCCCATTGCCCCTCCCCCAATGCCTCATCGCCCCTCCCCCAATCCTTTAGGCTCCACCCAATCTTTTCCCTCCCCCACCCTGGCCCCAGCCCCTCCCCCACCCCTTTCCCCCAACCCCAAATTCCTTTTCCCGCCCCTCCCCCACCCACCCTGGCCCCTCCCCTCTGCTCAGCCCCTCCCCCACTCCCCAAATCACCCCTCCCCCACCCCAAGCCCCCCCCACTCCAAGCCCCTCCCCCACTCCAAGCCCCTCCCCATCTGCCCCTCCCCATCCCCTTTTTCCTCCCCTCCCTCAATCCCCATTGCCCTCCCCCACTCTCTGCCCCGCCCCCACCCCCTGAGGCCCCGCCCCTCCCCCACCCCTGGCCCCTCCCCCTCCCGCCGAGGCCCCGCCCCTGCTCACGGGCTCGCTGAACCCTGATTGGCTGTTGGCGTGCTCCAGCTGCTTCTGCAGGGGGAGGGACGAGCTGGGGGGGAGGAACCCTGGGGGAGGGGAGGGACACCTGAGAGGGGGCGGGGCCAGCCGGGGGCGGGGCCCAGGTGTGCCCCAGGTGTGTTTGGTGTGCTCAGGTGTGCCCCAGGTGTGTTTAGGGTGTGGCCCAGGTGTGCCCCAGGTGTGTTCAGGTGTGTTTGGTTGTGCTCAGGTGTGCTCTACAGGTGTGTACATGTATGTACAGGTGTGTTTTGGCTTCCCCAGGTGTGCACAGTGTGGTCCCATGTGTGCTGTACAGGTGTGTATGTGTATGTACAGGTGTGCCCAGGTGTGCAGATGTATGTACAGCTGTGTACAGCTGTGTACAGGTGTGTTCAGGTGCGTTCAGGTGTGCTGTACAGGTGTGTCCTTACCTGGCTGTGCAGGTGGGAAGTGGCCGTGCAGGTGTGTACATGTATGTTCAGGTGTGTACAGGTGTGCCCAGGTGTGTACAGGGTGTATTTTGGGTTCAGGTGTGCACAGGTGTGTACAGGTGTGCTGCACAGGTGTGTCCTTACCTGGCTGCGCAGGTGGGAAGTGGCCATGCAGGTGTGTACAGGTGTGCCCAGGTGTGTACAGGTGTGTACAGGTGTGTACAGGTGTGCCCAGGTGTGTACAGGTGTGTACAGGTGTGCACACGTGTGTACAGGTGTATTTTGGGTTCAGGTGTGCTGTACAGGTGTGCACATGGTGTGTCCTTACCTGGCTGCGCAGGTGGGAAGTGGCCGTGCAGGTGTGTACAGGTGTGTGCAGGTGTGTACAGGTGTGTACAGGTGTGTGCAGGTGTATTTTGGGTTCAGGTGTGCTGTACAGGTGTATTTTGGGTTCAGGTGTGTTTGTGGGTGTGTCCTTACCTGGGCTGCGCAGGTGGGAAGTGGCCGTGCAGGTGTGTACAGGTGTGTATAGCTGTGTTCAGGTGTGTACAGGTGTGTACAGGTGTGTTCGGGTGTGTACAGGTGTGCTGCACAGGTGTGCTGTACAGGTGTGCACAGGTGTGTCCTTACCTGGCTGCGCAGGTGGGCAGTGGCCGTGCAGGTGTGTACAGGTGTGCACATGTATGTACAGGTGTGTAGATGTATGTTTAGGTGTGCACAGCTGTGTTCAGGTGTGCTGCACAGGTGTGTCCTTACCTGGCTGCGCAGGTGGGAAGTGGCCGTGCAGGCCGAAGGCGCCCCCTGGTGGCTGCTGGGGCAGGAACGGCAGCGCTGGGAACGCGGCAGGAGCTGCACCAGTGAGAACCAGTAAGGACCAGTAAGGACCAGTAAGGACCAGTAATGAGCAGTGACCGCCTGGTGACCTCCCAGTCCCCCCAATCTCATCCCACTTTATCCCAGTCCCTCCCAATCCCATTCCCAGTCCCCCCAGTCCCTCCCAATCCCCTCCCAGTGCTCCCAGTCCCCCCAGTTCCTCCCCAGTCCCTCCCAATTGCCTCCCAGTCCCGCCCAGTCCTCCCCAATCCTCCCCCATCCCATTCCCAGTCCCCTCCCAGTTCCCCCCAGTCCATTCCCAGGCCCCCTGTCCATTCCCAGTGCCCCCCAGTCCCTCCCAGTCCCCCCCAGTTTATCCCAGTCCCCCCCAGTCACTCCCAGGTCTCTCCCAATCCCATTCCCAGTCCCCCCCAGTCCATTCCCAGTCCCCCCAGTCCATTCCCAGTGCCCCCCAGTGCCCCCAGTCCATTCCCAGTCCCCCCCAGTCGATTCCCAGTCCCTCCCAGTCCCCCCCAGTCCCCCCCAGTCCCTCCCAGTCCCCCCCACTTTATCCCAATCCCATCCCAATCCTCTCCCAGTCCCCCCCAGTCCATTCCCAGTCCATTCCCAGTCCCCCCAGTCCATTCCCAGTCCCCCCCAGTCCATTCCCAGTCCCTCCCAGTCCCCCCCAGTCCCTCCCAGTCCCCCCCAGTGCCCCCCAGTCCATTCCCAGTCCATTCCCAGTCCCTCCCAGTCCCTCCCAGTCCCCCCCAGTCCATTCCCAGTCCCTCCCAGTCCCTCCCAGTCCCCAGTCCATTCCAGTCCCTCCCAGTCCATTCCCAGTCCCTCCCAGTCCCTCCCAGTCCCCCCAGTCCATTCCCAGTCTCTCCAGTCCCCCCCAGTCCCTCCCAGTCCCCCCAGTCGCTCCCAGTCCCCCAGTCCCCCAGTCCCCCCACTGCCCCCCAGTCCCCCCCAGTCCATTCCCAGTCCCTCCCAGTGCCCCCAGTCCCCCCAGTGCCCCAGTCCCTCCCAGTCCCCCGTTTATCCCAGTTCCCCCCAATCCCATTCGCAGTCCCCCCAGTCCATTCCCAGTCCCCCCACTCACTCCCAGTCCCTCCCAGTCCCCCCCACTTTATCCCAATCCCATCCCAATCCTCTCCCAGTCCCCCCAGTGCCCCCCAGCCCATTCCCAGTTCCCCCAGTGCCCCCAGTCTCCCCAGTGCTCACGCCGCAGCTGCTGGGCTCCGCCGTAGGCCGGGGGGGGCTGGGCGGGGGGGAAGGGAGGGGGCGGGGCCTGGCTCTGCCCCACGGCGAAGGGGGCGGGGCCAGGCCCCCCCTGCGCCCCCCCGAACGCCGCGGGGTCTCCCCCGGCCCCGAACGGGGGCTGCGCCCCGAAATGGCGCGGCTGCAGCGGGGGGGAGGGGCGGTTAGGGGAGGGGTCCCCAAAATTGGGGAGGAGTCCCCGAGACTGGGGGAGGGGTCTCCGAGATCTAGGGGGCCCCAAATTTGGGGGGAACAGGAATTTTGGGGAAGGGTCCCAAATTTGGGGAGGGGTCCCGAGATTTAGGGGAACAGGAATTGAGGGGGGACCCAAATTTGGGGAGGGGTCCCTGAGACATGGGGAGGGGTCTCCGAGATCTAGGGGGTCCCAAATCTGGGGGAACAGGAATTTTGGGGGGGGGTCCCAAATTTGGGGAGGGGTCCCTGAGAATTTGGGAAGGGGTCCCTGAGATATGGGGAGGGGTCCCCAAGATTGGGGGAGGGGTCCCTGAGATTTGGGGAGGGGTCCCGAGGATTTGGGGGGGCTCAGAGTGGGGGGAGCACAGCAATTGGGGGGGGTAGGGGGCAGAAATTGGGGAGGGGTCCCAGGTATTTGGGGAGGGGGGGGTTAAAAAAATTGGGAGGGGGTCAGAAATTGGGGGTTCCCCAAAATCTGGGGGGGGTCCAAGGGATTTTGGGGATGGACAGGAATTGGGGGGGGGCCCACAGATTTGGGGGGGGGGCAGAAATCAGAGGGGGGTCCCCAAAATCTGGGGGGGGGGTTCCAAGGAATTTGGGGAGGGGCAGAAATTTGGGGGAGGGGGAAGAATTTGGGGGGAGGGGCAGGAATTGGGGGAGGGGCAGGAATTGGGTGGGGGGCACAGATTTTTGGGGGGGGGGGACAGGAATTTGGGGGGAGTGGCTCAGATTTTGGGGGTCCCAGGGATTTGGGAGGGGTCCCTGAAATTTAGGGGGTCCTGGGATTTGGGGAGACGGGAATTGAGGGGGGGTCCCAAATTTGGGGAGGGGTCCCCTGAGATTTGGGGAGGGGTCCCCGAGATTTGGGGGGTCCTGGGATTTTTGGGGGAACAGGAATTGGGGGAGGGGTCAGAAATTGGGGGGGTGGTCCCAGGGACTGAGAGGAACTCAGAATTGAGGAAGGGAGACCCCAAATTTCAGGGGAGGACCCCAAATTTCAGGGGGGGCCCCAAATTTGGTGGGGGAGGACCCCACAGCCCCTCCCCAAATTTATGGGACCCTCCCCACCCCAGAATCCCTCTCCCAAGGACCCCAAATCCCCCCCGGGGACCCCAAATTCAGCAGGGACCCTCCCCCACCCCCCCAGCCCCACGGGACCCCCAGGACCCCCCAAAATTCCCCAAAATTCCCCAAAATGCCCCAAAATGCCCCAAAATGCCCCCAGACTCACGCTGATCACGGGGGCCGAACATCTGCTTGGCTCTGTCGGCGCCGATGAGTCCTGAGCGCGGCCCCCCCGGGCTGCCTGCGGGACCCCAAAAATGACCCCAGATCACCCCAAAATCAGCCCCAAATCACCCCAAAAATATCCCAAAAATCACCCCAAAATCAGCCCAAAATCAGCCCAAAATCAGCCCGAAATACCCCAAAATCACCCCCCCGGGCTGCCTGCGGGACCCCAAAAATCACCCCAGATCACCCCAAAATCAGCCCCAAATCACCCCAAAAAAAACCCCAAAAATATCCCAAAAATCACCCCAAAATCAGCCCCCAATCAGCCCGAATCACCCCCAAAAATCACCCCTCCGGGCTGCCTGCGGGACCCCAAAAATAACCCCAAATCACCCCAAAATCAGCCCCCAATCAGCCCCCAAAAAAACCCAAAAATATCCCAAAAATCACCCCAAAAATCAGCTCAGAATCAGCCAAAATAACCCCCAAAAATCACTCCAAAATCAGTCCAAAAATCACCCAAAAATCACCCCCCCGGGCTGCCTGCGGGACCCCAAAAATATCCCCAAATCACCCCAAAATCAGCCCCAAATCACCCCAAAAAACACCCAAAAATCACACAAAAAATCACCCCCAAAAATCACCCCCCCGGGCTGCCTGCGGACCCCAAAAATCACCAAAATCACCCCAAAATTACCCCCCAATCAGCCCCAAAAAAACCCCAAAAATATCCCAAAAATCACCCCAAAATCACCCCAAAAATCACCCCCCCGGGCTGCCTGCGGGACCCCAAAAACCCCCAAAATCACCCTAAAATCAGCCCAAAATCACCCAAAAAAACACCCAAAAATCACACAAAAAATCAGCCCAAAAAAACCAAATCACCCCAAAATCAGCTCAAAAAACACCCCAAAATCACCCCAAAAATCATCACAAGATCAGCCCGAAATCAACCCAAAAAACCCCCAAAAATATCCCAAAAATCACCCCCAAAATCAGCCCAAAATCACCCCAAAATCACCCCAAAAATCAGCCCAAAATCACCCTCCCGGGCTGCCTGCGGACCCCAAAAATATCCCCAAATCACCCCCAAAATCAA